>JAREIK010016467.1:0-54384 GCA_029783825.1 Sapria himalayana | reverse complement strand
TCACTAAACTTTAAACTACAAAACCTCTAATACTTAAACCATTAAACTAGTATACATTAATAAAATTTATAAATCTCAATTAATTTTATTCAGTATAATTTTAAATTTTTATTTTAATTATTTAACAGTTTATCTTTTTAGAAATATTAATTCAAAATAAATTATTAGTAAGACAGGTATAATTTAAATTAAACCAGTATACCCTAAATAATAAAGAATAGATATCATTTTTTTCATTATAATTTTAAATATTCATTTTAATATTTATTTGTTTTTTTTTATATAAATATTAATTACAAAATAAATTATGAGTACGACAATATAATTTAAATAATTTATTTTTAATCAAAAATGATATATACGCTTATAAAAGAAGTAAATTTTAAAATTAAAATTATTATTCAGTAATATATTTTTCATTAATTTTGAATCATTTGGGTTTTCTAAATATTTTTTAATTAATATCCATTCTTATTATTAATTATTTATTAATTTAATTTTGATCATTATTATAATATCTAAAATAAAATTGTTTATATTGAATTTATATGATATATAATTATTAATATTATTATAACTGAATATTGTTATCACCTATCAGAAAATCTTAAACTGTTAGTTATATTTTCAGAGGTTATAACCTCTTGGAAAATGAGAAAAAAATAAAAAATTATTTTTTGTTATTTATGTGTTAAATAAACCACTAAAATACTAAATTCTTAAAAACATAAATCTCTAAACTCGTAAAAGTCAAAACCATTAAACGGTATACATTAATAATAAACCATAAATCACATTTTAATTTTTATTCAACTTAATTTAAAATTTTTATATTAATTATTTATCAGTTTATTTTTATAGAAATATTAATTACAAAATAAATTATTAGTGTGACAGATCTAATTTAAATTAAAATAGTATCTCTAAATAATAAATTAAAAATCTCATGTTTTTTAATTATAATTTTAAATATTCATTATATATATTTATTTGTTAATTTATATATACATATTAATTACAAAATAAATTGAGCTAGACAAAAATAATTTATATAAATTATTTTTCATCAAAAAATTATAAATAAACTTTTTAAAAGAAAAAAAATTTTCAAAACAAAAAATTATTATATAGTAATATATATTGTTTTGCTTCTGAATCATTAGGGTTTTATAATTATATTTTAATTGATATCTATCATATTAATAATAGATTATTAATTTATTTTTTGATCATTATTAGAATATTTATCAATACAAATATTTATATCGAATTTATATCATATATTAATTTAATAATTATTATAACTAAATATTGTATTCACTTTTGAAAAAAGTTTTAAAATTTTTATATTTTCAAAGTTATAACCTTTGAACACGTGAAAAAATAAAAAAAAATATTTTTTTTCTTATTTCATTGTTTAAATGAAACCTATAAATCACTAAATCCCTAAAAAGATAAATCTCTAAACTCCTAAATGTCAAAACCATTAAACTGGTATACATTAATAATAAATCATAAATCTCATTTTAATTTTTATTCAGTATAATTTTAAATTTTTATTGTAATTATTTATCAGTTTATTTTTATACAAATATTAATTACAAAATAAATTATTAGTGAGACAGATCTAATTTAAATTAAAATAGTATCCCTAAATAATAAATTAAAAATCTGATGTTTTTTAATTATAATTTTAAATATTCATTTTAATTATTTATTTGTTTATTTATACATAAATAATAATTACAAAATAAATTGAGCTAGACAAAAATAATTTATATAAATTATTTTTCATCAAAAAATTATAGATAAACTTTTTAAAAGAAAAAAAATCTTCAAACCAAAAAATTATTATATAGTAATATATTTTGCTTTGCTTCTGAATCATTTTAAATTTTGTAATTATATTTTAATTGATATCTATCTTATTAATAATAGATTATTAATTTATTTTTTGATCATTATTAGAATATTTATCAATAAAAATATTTATATTGAATTTATATCATGTATAAATTTAATAATTATTATAACTAAATATATTATTCGCTTTCAAACAAAGTTTTAAAATTTTCATATTTTCAAAGATTATAACCATTGAACATATGAAAAAATAAAAAAATATTTTTTTATTATTTCATTGTAATAATAAAACCTATAAATCACTAAATGCCTAAACACTTAAATCACTAAACTATAAAATCTCGATACCCCTATAAAAATAATCCTTTAAACCGGTATACCCTAAATAATAATTAATAAATCTCATTTTTATTGGTTTTCATTATAATTTATAAAATTAATTTCGATTGTTATGTTTTTTATTTATATATATATCTTAAATATAAAATAAATTATGAGTTAAAAATATAATTTATAAAAATTATTTTTCATCAAAAAATAGATAAGTTTATAAAAAAAATAAAAATTTTAAAACTAATAATTATTATTAAGTAATATATTTTGCTTTGCTTTTGAATCATTTTAGGTTTTGATATTATACTTTAAATAATATCAATCTTATTCATAATAGATTTTTAATTTATTTTTTGATAATTATTAGAATATCTATCAATAAAATTGTTTATATTGAATTTATATGATATATAATTATTATAAATAAATATTGTATTTACTTTTGAAAGAAATTTAAAAATTATTATATTTTAAAAGGTTATAATCTTAAAAAATGAGAAAGAATACAAAAAATAAATTTTTTGTTATTTCTTTTTTAAATAAAACCTATAGACCACTAAATGTTTACTTACTTAAATCAGTAGCTCATAAAACCCGAAACCCATAAATACATAAACCTTATAACAGCTGTATACTACTTAATAAATAATAAATCTCATTTTTATTTCTATTTTTATAATTTTAAATATTAATTTTTATTATTTTATTTTAATTTTTTAGAAAAATTAATTACAAAATAAATTTCGAGTGAGACATATATTATTTATATGATTTATTTTTAATCATAAAAAAATATAAGCTTATAAAAAGATGGAAAAATTTAAAAATTAAATATTAT
This sequence comes from Sapria himalayana, assembly GCA_029783825.1. NCBI lineage: Eukaryota > Viridiplantae > Streptophyta > Magnoliopsida > Malpighiales > Rafflesiaceae > Sapria > Sapria himalayana. The sequence goes on along the minus strand of JAREIK010016467.1, from coordinate 51,350 downwards.
TATTTAGTAATATATTTTGATTTTATTTTTTATCATTTTGTGTTATGTAAATATAATTTAATTAATATTTATATTATTAATAATAGTTTATTAATTTAATTTTTGATCATTATTATAATATCTATCATTAAAATTATTTATATTGAATTTATATGATATATAATTAGTAAGATTAATATAATTATACATTGTATTCACATTTCAAAAGATTTTAAAAATTATTTTATTTTGAAAGATTATAACAATTTAAAATCAGGCAAAATCAAAAAAAGAATTTTAAATTTTTATTATATAAATAAAACCTATATACCACTAAATGCCTAAAAACATAAATTGCTAAACTCCTAAACGAAAAAACCCCTAAATAATCGATCTATTAAACCGGTATACCATATATAATTGTTGGGCAATTGTGCTTCCACGGTAGTGAGATTGAGATACAAAAACACAGAACCAATAGAAAACAAGCAATATATATATCCCAATTCAGCAACAATCCATGATATAATCAAAAAATGAGAAATAAACAACAAAAATAACGTGGTTCGCTAGTCGCTCAGTACGACTAGCTAAATCTACCAGAAAATGCTTTTGCGTTACAAATTAAAGCAACAGAAATGTTTTATAGTATGCAGAACACAAAATAGTCATGATAAATCGCTAAGAGAGAAGAGAGAGAGATGATAAACAGCTCCACGTGTACAAAAACAGCCACCTGAAAATAAAATTACAAAATATTTTATATTAAAATTTCTCTCGGTTCATTTAACCGGAGTGTGTCGGATCATTAGAGGGGTCAGGCTCTGCTCCAATTTTAGCCAGCTATCCGGTTAGTGAGACTTCCGTTATTATGCTACTGCTGCATCCCCGACATCTTAATATTTCCTTTCCTGCACTTACATGAAAATATTAAAAAGAAAAAATATTTGTTTAAACAAACAGATTATCAAAAAATAAATTACATATACATCAATAATAAATCTTAAATCTCATTTTAATTTGTATTCATTATAATTTTAAATATTAATTTTAAATATTTATTAGTTTATTTTTTATATAAATATTAATTACAAAATAAATAATTAGTCAGAAAAATATAATATTAATAATTTACTTTTAATAAAAAAATATAATCTTATAAAAAGAAGTAAAAATTAAAAAACAAAAAATAATTATATATAATTATAATGATTATTACTACTAAATATTTTATTCACATTTTAAAGAAATTTTAAAATTATTATATTTTCAAATGTTATAACCTTTGAATATGTAAAATAAAAAAAATAATTTTTTTTGTTATTTCATTGTTTAAATAAATCCTATAAAGCACTAAATGCTTAAATACTTAAATCAATAACTCCTAAATCTCGAAAACCCTAAACACATAATCATTTTATTCTAGTATAACCTAAATAATAAATAATAAATCTTAATATTATTTTTTCATTATAATTTAAAATATTCATTTTTATTATTTATTAGTTTATTTTTATATAATTATTAATTACACAATAAATTAAGTTAGACAAATATAATTTATATAATTATTTTTCATTAAAAAAATATTGATAAACTTTTTAATGAAAAAAAATTCAAAACAAAAAATTATTATATATTAATATATTTTGCTTTGCTTCTGAATCATTTTAGGTTTTGTAATTATATCTAAATTGATATCTATCTTATTAATAATAGATTATTGATTTATTCTTTGATCAACATTAGAATATTTATCAATAAAAATATTTATATTGAATTTATATGATATATAAATATAATGATTATTATAACTAAATATTGTATTCACTTTTGAAAAAACTTTAAAAATTATTATATTTTTAAAGGTTAACCTTTGAAAATATCAAAAAATATAAAAAATAAATTTTTTGATAATTTTTTTAAATAACACTTATAAACCAATAAATGCATGCACAGTTAAATCAGTAAACTTTTAAACCCCGTAAACCCAAAATACATAAACCATTAAACCACTATATACTACTTAATAATCAATAAATCTAATTTTTAATTCTATTTATTATAATTTTAAATATTCATTTTAATTATTTATTAGTTTATTTTTATAGAAATATTTATTACAAAATAAATTATTAGTGCGACAAATATAATTTAAAAAATATATCTGCTTATAAAAGAAGTGAAAAATTAAAAATTAAAAATTGTTATCCAGAAATATATTTTACTATAATTTTGAATCAATTTGGGTTTTGTAATTATTTTTTAATTAATATCTATCTTAATATCAATAGTTTATAAATTTAATTTTGATCATTATTATAATATATATCAATAAAATTATTTATATTGAATTTATATGATATATAATTATTAATATTATTATAACTATGTATTGTATTCACATTTCAAAATATTTTAAATATTATTATATTTTCAAAGGTTATAACCTATGAAAATGAGAAAAATATTTATCAGTATAATTTTATTTATTCAGTTTATTCAGTATAATTTTATTTATCAGTATAATTTGCTAGATATTTATAATATTTAGCAGTAATAATAAATTTATCACTTTATTCAGTTTATTTTAAATCATAATAATAAATCTCATAAATCATAAATCTCATTTTAAATTTTATTCAGTATTATTTTAAATTTTTATTTTATATATTTATCAGTTTATTTTTATAGAAATATTAATTACAAAATAAATTATTAGTGAGAAATATCTAATTTAAATTAAACCGGTATACCGAAATAAGTAATAATAAATCTCATTAATTTTAATTATAATTTTAAATATTCATTTTAATTATTTATTTGTTTATTTTTATAAATATATTAATTACAGAATAAATTATGAGTTAGACAAATATAATTTATATAAATTATTTTTCATCAACAAAATATAGATAAACTTATTAAAATAAAAAAAATTAAAAACAAAAAATTATTATATAATAATATATTTTGCTTTGCTTCTGAATCATTTTGGGTTTTATTTTTATATTTTAATTCATATCTATCTTATTAATAATAAATTTTTAATTTATTTTTTGATAATTATTAGAATATGTATCAATAAAATTGTTTATATTGAATTTATATGATATATAAATATAATGATTATTATAACTAAAGATTGTATTCACTTTAAAAAAAATTTAAATTTTATTGTATTTTCAAAGGTTATAACCTTTGAAAATATCAAAAAATAACAAAAATAATTTTTTTGTTATGTGATTTTTTAAATAAAACATATAAACCACTAAATGCATATATAGGTAAATCAGTAAACTTTTAGATACATAAACCATTAAACTGCTATATACTACTTAATAATTAATAAATCTAATTTTTATTTTATTTATTATAATTTTAAATATTGATTTTAATTATTTATTAGTTTATTTTTATAAAATATATATTACCAAATAAATTATGAGTGCAACAAATATAATTTAAATAATTTATTTTTAATCAAAATAAATATATACGCTTATAAAAGAAGTGAAAATTTAAAAATTAAATATTATTATACAGTAATATATTATAGATTAATCTTGAATCTATTTGGGTATTGTAAATATTTTTTAATTAATATCTGTCTTATTATTAGTAGTTTATTAATTTAATTTTTGATCATTAATATATTATCTATCAATAAAATTGTTTATATTTAATTTATATGATATATAATTATTAATATTAAAATAACTAAATATTGTATTCACATTTCAAAAAATTTTAAATATTATTATATTTTCAACGGTTATAACCTATGAAAATGAAAAAAAATTACAAATTTTTTTTGTTATTTTATTGTTTAAATAAAACCTATAAACCACTAAATGCCTAAAAACATAAATTGCTAAACTCTTAAATGACAAAACCTTTAAATACTTAAACCATTAAACAGGTGTACATTAAAAAGAATTATAAATCTCAATTTAATTTTTATTAAGTATAATTTTAAATTTTTATTTTAATTATTTATCAGTTTATTTTATAGAAATATTAATTACAAAATAAATTATTAGTGTGAACAGATCTAATATAAATAATTTATTTTTCATCAAAAAAAATATATCCTAATAAAAAGAGGAAAAATTTTAAAAACAAAAATTTATTATTTAGTAATATATTTTATTTTGATTTTGAATCATTTTAGATTTTGTAATTATATTTTAATTTATATCATTCTTATTAATAATAGTTTATTAATTTTTTATTGATCATTATTATAATATGTATTAATAAAATTATTTATATTTTGTTACATTATATATAATTATTAAGATTAGTAAAACTAAATATTATATTCACATTTTAAAAAAATTAAAAATTATTATATTTTCAAAGGTTATAACCTTCAAAAATTAAAAAAATTCAAAAAATTTAATTTTTTATTTATTCATTCTTTAAATAAAAACTATAAATCACTAAAGGCCTAAACACTTAAATCACTAAACCCCAAAACACCAAATAACTTAAACCATTAAACTACTATATCCTGAATAATAAATATTAAATCTCTATTTTATTTATATTAATTATAGTTTTAAATATTCATTTTAATTATTTTATAGTTTATTTTTATAGAATCATAATTAAAAATAAATTATGAGGAAAACAAATATAATTTAAATAATTTATTTTTAATAAAAAAAACTTTTAAAAAGAAGCAAAACATCAAAAAAATTAATATTTAGTAATATATTTTATTTTGATTTTGAATAAATTTACGTTTTGTAAATATATTTTAATTAAAATCTTTCTTATTAATAATAGTTTATTAATTTATTTTTTGATCATTAATATAGTATTTATGAATATAATTGTTTTTATTGAATTTACATGATATATAATAATTAAGATTATCATAACTAAATATAGTATTCACATATAAAAAAAAATTTAAAAATTATGTAATTTTCAAAGGTTATAACTTTCAAAAATGATAAAAAGTAACAAAAATAATTTTTTTTATATCATTGTTTAAATAAAACATATAAACCATTAAATGCCTAAAAACATAAAATCTATAAATTCCTAAACCTCGTAGCCCCTAAATACTTAAACCTTTAAACTCATAAACCTTAAATATAATTTAAATACTATATTGAAATATTAATTACAAAATAAATTATGAGTGATACAAATATAATTTAAATAATTTATTTTTCATCAAAAAAATATATATGCTTATAAAAAGAAGCAAAAACTAAAAAACAAAAATTATTATTTAGTAATAAATTTTACTTTGTTTTTGAATCATGTTAGGTTTTTTAATTATATTTTAATTTATATCTAACATATTAATAATAACATATTAATTTATTTTTTGATAATTGATATCATATCTATAGATAAAATTGTTTATTTTTAGTTTATATTATATATAGTTATAATATTTATTATTACTAAATATTGTATTCATATTTTTTATAAAATATAAAATTTTTAAATTTTCAGAGGTTATAACCTTTGAAAATGTGAAAAAATATCAAAAATATTTTTTTTGTTATTTCATTATTTAAATAATACCTATAAAACACTAAATGCCTAAAAACATAAATCACTAAACTCTTAAATGACAAAACCTCTAAATACTTAAACCATTAAACTAGTAAACATTAATAATAATTCATTAATCTCATTTTAAATTTTATTCAGAATAATTTTAAATTTTTATTTTAATTATTTATCAGTTTATTTTTATAGAAATATTAATTACAAAATAAATTATTAGTGAGACAGATCTAATTTAAATTAAAATAGTATCCATAAATAATAAATAAAAAATCTCATTTTTTTCATTATAATTTTAAATATTTTTTTTAATTAATTAATTATTTATTTATATATATATATTAATTACAAATTAAATTGATCTAGACAAAAATAATTTATATAAATTATTTTTCATCAAAAATTTATAGATAAATTTTTGAAAGAAAAAAAATTTTCAAAACAAAAAATTTTTATATAGTAATATATTTTGCTTTGCTTCTGAATCATTTTATGTTTTGTAATTATATTTTAATTGATATCTATATTTATTTTTATTTGTATAAAAATAAAGATAGAAATATTAAAAGCTAAATAATTAATCATAAATCTCATTTTTATTTGTATTCATTATAATTTTAATATTCATTTTAATTGTTTATTAGTTTATTTTTATAGAAATATTAATTGCAAAATAAAATTATGAATGAGACAAATATAATTTAAATAATTTATCTTCATCAAAAAAATTTATAAGCTTATAAAAAATCAAAAATTTAAAAATAAAAAGTTATTATTTATTAATATATTTTACTTTGATTTTGAATCGTTTTATGTTTTGTAAATATATTTTAATTAATATCTATCTTATTAATAAATGTTTATTAATCTATTTTATGATAAGTATTATAATATCGATCAATAAAATTATTTATATTGAATTTATATGATATTTAATTTTTATGATTATTATAATTAAATATTGTATTAACATTTGAAAAAAAAATTAAAAATTATAATATTTTCAATGGTTATAACCTTGAAAATGAGAAAAAATAATAAAAATAATTTTTTTGTTATTTAATTATTTAAATAAAACGTATAAACCACAAAATACCTAAATAATTAAATTACTAAACTCTTAAACCCTAATACTGATGCACCACACTCACATAGCGATGGACCACAGTACACGCGTTCACATATTCTTGTCCATTTTGGTGTAGCATTTAGAGGGGCCAGAAGTATGGGCCACCAGCTTGTAGAGGGCCCCGCTAGCAAGCCGGGATGATAACATTCAGACAACTAACGAGACCGAGCAAAGTGGTCGGGAATAAACCAAGGAGTAGGTAGGAGTGGGTACCACTAGCCCTATCAGGTAGCATAGAGGGCCACCCAACCATCACCCAATAGGAGTAGCGGGTAATCCATGATTAATTGGAGAGCCAGCAAAATCTGAAGCATTACCAAGCAGGGCCAGTAAGTAATGGAGTCCAGACCAGCCACACGGGAGCAAAAGATTCAAACTTGTAGTTTATTTTTGTAGTCTTATTTGTATTTTGGACTTTGTATGCACCATGTACTTGTAGAGACGGATCATGACACACACACACACACACACACAATCTTGTATGTTCTTTATGTAGCATGGAATGATGGAAACTGGACCCATGAGTATCTCTAAGTAGGGCCTACTAATGCATTTTGTAAATACAAATTAGGCGATGCTACACTACCGGGAGCAGAAGATCCATCTTTATAGCATTTTGTAATTTTACTTGTATTCTTGAATGGTTGACGCATAGATTATTAGACTATGAGATGGACCTCATCACACATGCAGACCGATGCATGCATATTTTTTGATATTTTGTCAGTGCAACATATAACCACTTCTAGGAGCTCGAGGAGGAAACATTCTAAACCAAGAGATATTCTTTTGAGGATCATTGGAGCAAAAGAATGTGGAATTCAGAGGTGAGAATGAATTGACAAAGTACCGTAGATATGGACTTGTGGATTTATGGGTATTCAGTTTTACATGTATTCCATTGCATAGCAATGACATAGGCAAATGCTTGATGCTGCATGTCACACACATGCACAATCTTATATTTGCATAGTTTTAATATGGTGCATCATTCAGGTTCCTCCAAAAGGCTTGGACAAATAGGAATGGAAAGGACGCAATGCGCATAATAACTCAATGCCACCTCTGAAGTATGGGAATGCCAGGTGATTTTAGTTGTATTCATATGCTTGGAATTATTAGTCATTATGTTTTTTTTTGTATTTTATGAATAGAATCATTAAGGTGCATAGGATTTGGTGGGATGGCCTAAATTATTCAGCTTTTTAGTCTCTTGTAAGTTGTGTGCCTAAATGATAAATAAAGTGTTTAATTTTCAAAAAAAACAAAAAAAACCCATAAACCCTATACATTAAATACTAAACCTTAAACCATAAACTATAACCCTGGTCCATAAACACTAAATACTAAATCTCATGTTTTGCACTTTTATAATCAAATGACTAAGTGTTAAATTTAAATTTAAATTCATAACTTTTAAGAATGTCATAGATTTACCTTTTTGTATATGTAATACAAAGTCATGACTCAAGGGGTGAGTTATAGATTCATTCTCTTTCTTGCTTTAGATTATTGAGCATTAGCAATCGTCATGACTGTATATTTTGTCTCTAGAACAGAAAATCATATCAATGAGAATATGCCATAACTTGTGTCTCTCTGTTGAATATATTGTTATGGCACTAAGAATGATCATGAATGCATATTTAATCACTATAATACAGGGTCACAGTATTGAATATGATCATAGCTTGTGCATTTTATCTTTATATTGCAAAGTCATTGCACTAGGAATGATTGTAACTTTTAACATTCCTCAAGAGCAAAAATCATGACCCTAGAAATTGTTAAAGCTCGAGTACTACTCTTTATAACTTTCTATAGCTAAAATTCTTGGGATTTGAAATATCACTAAGGCTTTTTCCTTTGATTTGTAACCTCAAATGTCAATATGAAAAACTAATATTTTGAGCAATGATTAAAACCTTTTATACATTTGAATATGATTCATTTACACTTTTTTGGGTATTGTGAGCTTGAATACAAAACTCATTTAATATAAAAAGAAAGAAATGATACTTTTCATATCCATGAAGATATTAAAAAAAGGCTTACACATGCTAATAAAATAAATTTTTTGATTCTTGATTGAAAGAGAGCCCATACTTCTTGCCCTGCTCAAACTGCCCTTGGGCTAGTTTGTTCTAATAGGCTACAAGGTGGTTATTTATTTAAATGTGAACTATGTTTTAAAAAAATTGCTTTGAGTGTGTGCATGAGAGATATTTTAGAAGAAATTACAATAACCAATATAAATAGCATCTTCACCAACTAGCTATTTCAACACATAGGGGTACAACGTTGGTTTAGTCTGTTAGCATACATGAGTCAAATTACCTTTGATAGCCCAGTGATTCAACAAAAACTATGATGAGACATAATAGAGATAAAGTAAAAGCTCCTATTATTTTGGTTCGAGCTTTAGCAATCATTCTAGAGTTGAGAGAAGAACAAAATAAATTATTATAATTATTCAGTATAATTTTAATTTTTATTTTAATTATTTATCAGTTTATTTTTATAGAAATATTAATTACAAAATAAATTATTAGTGAGATAGATTTAATTTAAATTAAACCGATATATCCTAAATAATAAAGAATAAATCTCATTTTTTTATTCATTTTAATTTTAAATATTCAAATGTAATTATTTATTTGTTTATTTTTATATAAATATAAATTACAAAATAAAGTATGAGTTAGACAAATATAATTTATATAAATTATTCTTCATCAAAATAAATTAGATAAACTTTTTAAAAGAAAAAAAAAATTCAAAACAAAAAATTAATATATAGTAATATTTTTTGCTTTGCTTCTGAATCATTATAGGTTTTGTAATTATATTATAATTTATATCTATCTTATTAATAATAGATTATTAATTTATTTTTTGATCTTTATTAGAATATTTATCAATAAAATAGTTTATATTGAATTCACTTTTAAAAAAAATTTAAAAATTATTATATTTTCTAATGTTATAACCTTTGAAAATATCAAAAAATAATAAAAATAAATTTTTCTTTTTTTATATTTTGAATAAAACCTATAAACTACTAGATGCATACACGGTTAAATAAGTAAACTCCTAGACCCCGTAATGCCTAAATACAATACCCGTTAAAATGATATATAATACATAATAAATATTAAATCTAATTTTTATTTCTATTTATTATAATTTTAAATATTCATTTTAATTATTTATTAGTTTATTTTTATAGAAATATTTATTACAAAATAAATTATGAGTGCGACAAATATAATTTAAATAATTTATTTTTAATGAAATAATATATATACGCATATAAAAGAATAAAATTTTTAAATTAAAAATTATTATTCACTAATATATTTTAATTTAATTTTGAATCAATTTGGGTTTTGTCAATATATTTTAATGAATATCTATCTTATTATTAATAGTTTATTAATTTAATTTTTGATCATTATTATAATTTCTTTCAAAAAAATTGTTTCTATTGAATTTATATGATGTATGATTATTAAGAATATTATAACTAAATATTGTATTCACATTTCAAAAAATTTTAAATCTCAAAACCATTAAACTGGTATACATTAATAATGAATCATAAATCTCTTTTTAATTTTTATTTAGAATAATTTTAAATTTTTATTTTAATTATTTATCATTTTAATTTAATAGAAATATTAATTACAAAATAAATTATTAGTGAGACAGATATAATTTAAAATATTTATATTTCATCAAAAATAAATATAAGCCTATATAGATAGGTACAATTTTAAAAACAAAAATTTATTATTTAATAAAATATTTTATTTTGATTTTGTATCATTTTAGATTCTGCATTTATATTTTAATTTATATCATTCTTTTTAATAATAGTTTATTAATTATTTATTGATCATTATTATAATATCTATTAATAAAATTATTTATATTGCGTTTACATTATATATAATTATTAAGATTATTGTAACTAAATAATATATTCACATTTAAAAAAATTTAAAAATTATTATATTTTCAAAGGTTATAACCTTCAAAAATTAAGAAAAAACAAAAAATTAATTTTTTTTGTTTTTCCATTCTTTAAATAAAAACTATAAATCACTAAAGGCATAAACACTTAAATCACTAAACCCCAAAATACCTAAATACCTAAACCATTAAAACTATATATCCTGAATAATAAATAATAAATCTGACTTTTATTTGTATTCATTATAATTTTAAATATTCATTTTAATTATTTATTAGTTTAATTTTATAGAATTATAAATTACAAAATATATAATGAGGAAGACAAATATAATTTAAATAATATAGTTTTAAGAACAAAAAATATAAACTTATAAAAAGAAACAACACATCAAAAACATTATTATTTAATAATTTATTTTACTTTGATTTTGAATAAATTTAGGTTTTGCAAATATATTTTAAATAATATCTATCTCATTTATAATAGTTTATTAATTTAATTTTTATCATTAATATAATATCTATCAATATAATTGTTTATATTAAATTTATATGATATATAATTATTTAATATTATCAAAACTAAATATAGTATTCACATTTGAAAAAAATTTAAAAATTGTTATATTTTCAAAGGTTATAACCTTACAAAAAAAGAGAAACAATAACAAAATTTTTTTTTGTTATATTATTGTTTAAAAAAAACTTATAATCCATTAAATACATAAACACATAAATCTCTAAACTCCTAAACCTTGAAGCCCTTAAATACTTAAACGATTAAACTAGTAAACCTTAAATATAATTTAAATAAATTATTGAAATATTAATTACAAAAAAATTTATGAGTGATACAAATATAATTTAAATAATTTATTTTTATTTGTCTCGCTCATTATTTATTTTGTGATTGATATTTCTATAAAAATAAACTAATAAATAATTAATATGAATATTTAAAATTATAATAATTACCAATTAAAATGAGATTTATGATTTTTTATATATGGTATACCGGTTTAATGGTTTGATTATTTATGAGTTTTGTCGTTTAAAAGTTTAGCAATTTGTGTTTTTATGCATTTAGTGGTTTATAGGTTTTATTTATATAAAAAAAAATTAAAATTCTATTTTTGATTTTTTCTGATTTTCAAAGGTTATAACCTTTGAAAATAAAATAATTTTAAATATTTTTTGAAATGTGAATACCATGTATAATTATATTAATCTTACTAATCATATATCATATAAATTCAATATAAATAATTTTAATGATAGATATTATAATAATGATAAAAAATTAAATTAATAAACTATTATTAATAATATTAATATTAATTAAGATATATTTACATAATACAAAATGAATCAAAATCAATCAAAATATATTACTAAATAATAATATTTAATTTTTATAATTTTCCTTCTTTTTATAAGCTTATATTTTTTTATTAAAATAAATTATTTAAATAATATTTGTCTCACTCGAAATTTATCTTGTAATTAATTTTTCTAAATAATTAAACTATAAATAATTTAAATTAATATTTAAAAGTATAATAAATAGAATAAAAATGAGATTTATTATTTATTAAGTAGTATATAGCTTTTAAAAGGTTTATGTATTTAGGATTTACGGAATTTATGAGCTTACCGATTTAAGTAAGTAAGCATTTAATGATCTATAGGTTTTTTTAAAAAAATGAATTAACAAAAAATTTATTTTTTTTTATTTTTCAGATTATAAAAGGTTATAACCTTTGAAAATATAATAATTTTAAAATTTTTTTCAAAAATGAATACAATATTTTGTTTAATAATCATTATATTTATATATCATATAAATTCAATATAAACATTTTTATTGATAAATATTCTAAATATGATGAAAAAATAACTTAATAATCTATTATTAATAAGATAGATATCAATTAAAATATATTTACAAAACCTAAAATGATTCAGAAGCAAAGCAAAATATATATTACTATATATTAATTTTTTGTTTTGAAAATTTTTTTTTCTTTTAAAAAGGTTATCTATATTAATTTGATGAAAAATAATTTATATAAATTATATTTGTGTAACTCATAATTTATTTTGTAATTAATATTTATATAAAAATAAACAAATAAATAATTAAATTTGAATATTTAAAATTAAAATGAAAAAAAAAATGAGATTTGTTCTTTATTATTTAGGATATACAAGTTTAATTTAAATTAGTTCTGTCTCACTAATAATTTATTTTGTAATTAATATTTCTATCAAAATAAACTGATAAAAAATTAAAATAAAAATTAAAATTATACTAAATAATTAAAAAAATCTATTTTGCTACTCTCTAAACTCTAGAATGATTGCTAAAATATACAAGTTTTTTGAAATAGCTAGTTGTTGAGGATGCTATTTATATTGATTATTGTAATTTCTTCTAAAATATCTCTCATGCACACACTCAAAGCAATTTTTTTAAAACATAGTTCACATTTAAAAAATTAACCACCTTTTAGCCTATTAGAACAACCTAGCCCAAGGGTGGTTTGAGCAGGGCAAGAAGTATGGGCACACTTTCAATCAAGAATAAAAAAATTTATTTTATTGGCATGTCTAAGCCTTTTTTTAATATCCTCATGGATATGAAAAGTATCATTTCTTTCTTTTTATATTAAATGAGTTTTGTATGCAAGCTCACATTACCCAGAAAGGTGTAAATGAATCATATTCAATAAAAGGTTTTAATCATTGCTCAAAATATTAGTCTTGCATATTGACACTTGAGGTCACAAATCAAAGGAAAAGGCCTTAATGATATTTCCAATCTCAAAAGTTTTAGCTATAGAAAGTTATATAGAGTAGTACTCAAGCTTTAACTATTTCTAGGGTCATGACTTTTGCTCTTGAGGAATGTCAAAAGTTACTATCATTCATAGTGCAATGACTTTGCAATATAAAGATAAAATGCACAAGCTATGGTCATATCCAATACTATGACCCGGTACTATAATGATTAAATATGCATTCATGATCATTCTTAGTGCCATAACAATATGTTCAACAGAGAGACACATGTTATGGCATATTCTCATCGATATGATTTTGAGTTCTAGAGACAAAATATACAGTCATGACCATTGCTAAAGCTACAATAATCTAAAGCAAGAAAGAGACTGAATCCATAACTCACCCCTTGAGTCATGACTTTGTGTTACATATACAAAAAGATAAATCTGTGACATTCTTAAAAGTTGTGAATTTCAATTTAAATTTAACACTTTGTTATTTGATTATAAAAGTGCAAAACATGAGATTTAGGATTTAGGGGGTATGGACCAGGGTTATAGTTTATGGTTTAAGGTTTAGGATTTAAAGTCTAGGGTTTATGGGTTTTTTTGTGTTTTTTTGGAAAATACACACTTTATTTATCATTTAGGCACACAACATACAAGAGACTAAAAAGCTGACTAATTTAGGCCAGCCCACCAAATCCTATGCACCTTAATGATTCTATGCATAAAATACATAGAAAAACAAAATGTCTAATAATTCCAAGCGTACGAATACAACTAAAATCACCTGGCATTCTCGGACTTCCGAGTTGGCATTCAGTCATTATGTGCACTGCGTCCTTTCCATTTGGATTTGTCCAAGTCTTTTGGAGGAACCTAACTGATGCACCATATTAAAACTATGCAAATATAAGATTGTGCATGTGTGTGACATGCAGCATCAAGCTTTTGCCTATGTCATTGCTATGCAATAAAATACATTTAAAACTGAATACCCATAAATCCACAAGTCCATATCTACGGCACTTTGTCAATTCATTCTCACCTTTGAATTCCACATTCTTTTGCTCCAATGATCCTCAAAAGAGTATCTCTTGGGTTAGAATGCTTCCTCCTCGAGCTCCAAGAAGTGGCTGTATGTTGCACCAACAAAATCTTAAAAAATATGCTTGCATTGGTGTGCATGTATGATGAGATCCAACTCATAGTCTAATTATCTACGCGAACAACCAAGCTAGAATATAAGTAAAATTACAAAATGCTATAAAGATGGCTCTTCTGCTCCCGGGAGTGTAGCATTGCCTAATTTGTATTTACAAAATGCATTAGTGGGCCCCACTTAAAATACTCATGGGTCCAGTTGCCTTCATTGCATGCTACACAGAGAATAAACAAGATTGGGTGTGTGAGTATGTCATTATCCGTCTCTACAAGTACATGGTGCATACAAAGTCCAGAATACAAATAAGACTACAAACATAAACTACAAGTTTGAATCTTTCGCTCTCGTGAGGATTGTCTGGACTCCATTGCTTACTGGCCCTGCTTAGTGATGTTTCAGATATTGCCGGCTCTCCAATTAATCATGGATTACCCATTACTCCTATTAGGCGATGGTTGGGTGGCCCTCTTTGCTGCCTTATAGGGCTAGTGGGACCCACTCCTATATACTCCTGGGTTTACTCCCGACCACTTTGCTCGGTCTCGTAAGTTGTCTGAATGTTATCATCTCGGCTTGCTAGCGGGGCCCTCTACAAGCTGGTGGCCCATACCTCTGGCTGCTTCTAGGACTTGCTGGCCCCTTTAAAAGCTACATCAAAATGGACAAGAATATGTGCACGTGTGTACTGTGGTCCGTCGCTATGTGTGTGTGGTGCAGCAGTATTAGGGTTTAGGAGTTAAGTAATTTAAGTATTTAGGTATTTTTTGGTTTATAGGTTTTATTTAAATAATTAAATAACAAAAAAATTATTTTTATTATTTTTTCTCATTTTCAAGGTTATAACCATTGAAAATATTATAATTTTTAATTTTTTTTTCAAATGTTAATACAATATTTAATTATAATAATCATAAAAATTAAATAGCATGTAAATTCAATATAAATAATTTTATTGATCGATATTATAATACTGATCATAAAATAGATTACTAAACTATCATTAATAAGATAGATAATAATTAAAATATATTTGCAAAACCTAAAATGATTCAAAATCAAAGTAAAATATATTACTAAATAAAAATTTATTATTTTTAAATTTTTGATTCTTTTTATAAGCTTATAAATTTTTTGATGAAGATAGATTATTTAAATTATATTTGTCTCATTCATAATTTTATTTTGAAATGAATATTTCTTTAAAAATAATCTAATAAATAATTTAAATGAATATTTAAATTATAATGAATACAAATAAAAATGAGATTTATTATTAATTATTTAGGGTATACCGGTTTAATGGTTTAAGTATTTAGGAATTTAGGAGTTTAGTGATTTAAGTGTTTAGGCATTTAGTAGTTTATATGTTTTATTTAAATAATGATATAACAAAACAATTATTTTTCAAATTTTTTATCAATTTTGAAGGTTATAACCTTTATAAATATAATAATTTTTAAATTTTTTTCAAATGTGAATAGAATATTTAGTTATAATAAACTTAATAATTATATATCATGTAAATTAAAAATAAACAATTTTAATGATAGATATTAATAAACTAAATATAAATATACATATAATATTGATCAATAAAGAAATTAATAAATTATTATTTATTGATAGATATTTATATATTATTTATAAATACTTAAACCTTTAAAGATGGTTTAAATGTTTAAGTATTATAGGTTTTATATAAACAATAAAATAACAAAAAATTTATTTTTGTGAATCCATCTCTTTTTCAAATATGATAACCTTTAAAAATATAATAATTTTTAAATTATTTTCAAATATAAATATAATATTTAGTTATAATAATCTTAATAATTATATATCATGTAAATTCAATATAAATAATTTTATCGATAAATATTCTAATATTGATCAAAAAATAAATTAATAATCTATCATTAATATGATAGATATCAATTAAAATATAATTACAAAACCTAAAATGATTCAGAAGCAAAGCAAAAAATATTACTATATAATAATTTTTTGTTTGGAAATTTTTTTTTCTTTTAAAAAGTTTATCAATAATTTTTTGTTTTTTCACATGTTCAAAGGTTATAATCTTTGAAAATATAATAATTTTAAATTTTTTTTCAAAAGTGAATACAATATTTAGTTATAATAATTATTAAATTTTTATATCATATAAATTAAATATAAATATTTTTATCGATAAATATTCTAATAATGATCAAAAAATAAATTAATAATCTATTATTAATAAGTTAGATATCAATTTAAATATAATTACAAAACCTAAAATGATTAATAAACAAAGCAAAATATATTACTATATAATAAATTTTTGTTTTTAATTTTTTTATTGTTTTAATATGTTTATCTATATTTTTTTATTGAAAAATAATTTATATAAATTATATTTGTCTAACTTATAATTTATTTTTTATTTAAGATTTATATAAAAATAAACAAATAAATAATTAAAATGAATATTTAAAATTATAATTAAAAAAATAAAAATGAGATTTATTATTTATTATTTAGGATATACATGTTTAAAAAATTTATCTATTTAGGGTTTTCGAGATTTAGAAGTTATTGATTTAAGTATATAAAAATTTAATGGTTTATAGCTTTTATTTAAACAATGAAATAACAAAAAAATTAATTTTGATAATTTTTCAAATTTTCAAATGTCATAACATTTGAAAATATAATAATTTTAAAATTTTATTAAAAAGTGAATACAATATTTAGTAATAAATATAATAATTATCAGTATATATAATAGAAACTAAATATAAACAATTTTATTGATAATATTATATCAATTATCAAAAAATTAATTAATAAACTATTATTAATATGATTGATATAAATTAAAAATTAATTAAAAAACATAAAATGATTCAAAATCAAAGAAAAATTTATTACTAAATAATAATTTTTTTAGCTTTTGCATCATTTTATCAGCTTATATATTTTTTTAATGAAAAATATATTATTTAAATTATATTTGTATCACTCATAATTTATTTTGTAATTAATATTTATATAAATTATTTAAATTATATTTAAGGTTTACGAGTTTAAAGGTTTAAGTATATAGGGTCTTCGGGGTTTAGGAGTTTATAGATTTATGTATTTAGGCATTTAATGGTTTATAAGTTTTATTTAAACAATGATATAACAAAAAATTTATTTTTGTTATTTTTTCTCATTTTTGAAGGTTATAACCTTTGAAAATATAACAATTTTAAAATTTTTATATATGTGAATACTATATTTAGTTATGGTAATCTTAATAATTATATATGGTGTCAATTAAATATAAACAATTATATTGAATTATTAATCATCAAAAAATATACTTTCAAATAAAATATATAATGTTAATTCAAAAAATATTGATAGATAATATAATAATGATCAAAAAATAAATTAATAAACTATTATTATTAAGATAGATATTTTTTAAAATATATTTGCAAAATGTAAATTTATTCAAAATCAAAGTAAAATATAATACTAAATAATAATTTTTTTGATGTTTTGCTTCTTTTTATAAGTTTATATTTTATGTTATTAAAAGTAAATTATTTAAATTATATTTGTCTTCCACATAATTTATTTTTAATTTATAATTCTATAAAAATAAACTAATAAATAATTAAAATGAATATTTAAAATTATAATGAATACAAATAAAATTGAGATTTATTATTTATTATTCACAATATACTAGTTTAATGGTTTAAGTATTTAGGTGTTTAGGGGTTTTGTGATTTAAGTGTTTAGGACTTTAGTGATTTATAGTTTTTATTTAGAGAATAAAAAAATAAAGAATTAAATTTTTTGATTTTTTTTTAATTTTTGAAGGTAATAACCTTTGAAAATATAATAATTTTTATTTTTGATAAATGTTAATATAATATTTAGTTATAATATTCTTAATAATTATATATAATGTAAACTCAATATAAATAATTTTATTAATAGATATTATTATAATGATCAATAAAAAATTAATAAACTATTATTAATAAGAATGATATAAATTAAAATATATTTGCAAAAACTAAAATGATTCAAAATCAAAATAAAACTTATTACAAAATAATAAATTTTTGTTTATAAAATTTTGCCTCTTTTTATAAGCCCATATATATTTTTTTAATAAAGAATAAATTATTTAAAATAGATCCGTCTCACTAAAAATTTATTTTGTAATTAATATTTATATAAAAATAAACTGATAAATAATTAAAATAAAAATTTAAAATTACTCTTAATAAAAATTAAAATGAGATTTATGATTTATGATTAATGTATATCAATTTAATAGTTTAAGTATCTTGAAGTCTTATCGTTTAGGAGATTAGTGATTTATGTTTTTAGGTATTTAGTAGTTTATAGTTTTTATTTAAATAATAAAATAACAAAAAAAATTTGAAATTTTTTGGAATTTCATATGTTATAACCTTTGAAAATATAATAATATTTAAAATTTTTTGAAATGAGAATACAATATTTAGTTATAATAATTATAATAATTATATATCATATAAATTCAATATAAACAATTTTATTGATAGATATTATAATAATGATCAAAAATTAAATTAATAAACTATTAATAATATGATAGATATTAATTAAAAAAATTTAAAACACCTAAATTGATTCAAAATTAAAGTAAAAAATATTATTGAATAATAATTTTTAATTTTTAAAATTTTACTACTTTTATAAGTATATATATATTTTTTGAATAAAAATAAATTATTTAATTTATATATGTCGCACTCATAATTTATTTTATAAATTATGAATTTATATAAAAATAAACTAATAAATAATTAAAATGAATCTTTAAAATTATAATAAATTGAAATAAAAATTAGATTTCTTAATTATTAAGTAGTATATAGCAGTTTAATGTTTTATGTATTTGGGCATTATGGGCTTTAAGAGTTTACTGATTTAACTGTGTATGCATTTAGTGGTTTATAGTTTTTATTTAAAAATTAAATTAACAAAATATTTATTTTTATTATTTTTTGATATTTCCAAATGTTATAACATTTGGAAATATAATAATTTTTAAATTTTTTTCAAATGTGAATTCAATATTGAGTTATAATAATCATTATATTTATATATCATATAAATTTAATATAATGGTTTATAGGCATTTAGAAGTTATTGATTTATGTATTTAAAAATTTAATGGTTTATAGCTTTTATTTAAACAATGAAGTAACAAAAAATTTATTTTTGATATTTTTTCAAATTTTCAAATGTCATAACATTTGAAAATATAATAATTTTAAAATTTTTTAAAAATGTGAATACAATATTTAGTAATAATAATAATACCACTATATATAATATAAACTAAATATAAATAATTTTATTGATAATATTATATCAATTATCAAAAAAATAAATTAATAAACTATTATTAATATGATTGATATAAATTAAAATAAAATTAAAAAACCTAGAATGATTCAAAATCAAAGTAAAATTTATTACAAAAGAATAATTCTTTTTTAGTTTGTGCATCATTTTATACGCTTATATTTTTTTTTGTTGAAAGATATATTATTTAAATTATATTTGTCACTCATAATTTATTTTGTAATTAAGATTTCTATAAATTATTTAAAATATATTTAAGGTTTACGACTTTAAAGGTTTAGGTATTTAGGGGCTTTGAGGTTTATGAGTTTAGAGATTTATGTATTTAGGCATTTAATGGTTTATAAGTTTTATTTAAATAATGATATAACAAAAAATTTATTTTTGTTATTTTTTCTCATTTTAGAAAGTTATAACCTTTGAAAATATAACAATTTTTAAATTTTTATATATGTGAATACTATATTTAGTTATCATAATATTAATAATTATATATCATGTTAATTCAATATAAACAATTATATTTGATTATTATTGATCAAAAAATATTTTTGCAAATAAAATATATCATGTTAATTCAAAAAATATTGATAGATATTATATTAATGATCAAAAAATAAATTAATAAACTATTATTAATATGATAGATATTTTTTAAATTATATTTTCAAAACGTAAATTTATTCAAAATCAAAGTAAAATATAATACAAAATAATAATTTTTTTGATGTTTTCCTTCTTTTTATAAATTTATATTTTTTGTTATTAAAAGTAAATTATTTAAATTATATTTGTCTTCCTCATAATTTATTTTTAATTTATAATTCTATTAAAAAAACTAATAAATAATTAAAATGAATATTTAAAATTATAATTAATACAAATAAAATTGAGATTTATTATTTATTATTCAGTATATACATGTTTAATGGTTTAAGTATTTAGGTGTTTTGGGGTTTTGTGATTTAAGTGTTTAGGACTTTAGTGATTTATAGTTTTTATTCAAAGAATAAAAAAATAAAAAATTAAATTTTTTGATTTTTTTTTAATTTATCAAGGTAATAACCATTGAAAATATAATAATTTTTAATTTTTTTTAAATGTTAATATACTATTTAGTTATAATATTCTTAATAATTATATATAATGTAAACTCAATATAAATAATTTTAATAATAAATATTATAATAATGATCAATAAAAAATTAATAAACTATTATTAATAACAATGATATAAATTGAAATATAATTGCAAAAACTAAAATGATTCATAATCAAAATAAAATATATTACAAAATAATAAATTTTTGTTTTTAAAATTTTACCTCTTTTTATAAGCATATATTTTTTTTTGATAAAAAATATTTAAAATAGATTTGTCTTACTAATAATTTATTTTCAATTAATAATTTATGTATTTAGAAGTTTTGTCATTAATAAGTTTAGCGATTTATGTTTTTAGGTATTTAGTGGTTTATCGGTTTTATTTAAACTATAAAATAACAAAAAAAAATTTTGTAATTTTTTGTCATTTTCATAGGTTATAACATTTGAAAATATAATAATATTTAAAATTTTTTAAAATGTGAATATAATATTTAGTTATAATAATTTTAATAATTATATATCATATAAATTCAATATAAACAATTTTATTGATAGATATTATAATAATGATCAAAAATTAAATTAATAAACTATTTATAATAAGATAGATATTAATTAAAAAATATTTACAAAACCCAAATTGATTCAAAATTAAAGTAAAAATATTACTGGATAATAATTTTTAATTTTTAAAATTTTACTTCTTTTATAAGTGTATATATTTTTTTGATTAAAAATATATTATTTGAATTATATTTGTTGCACTTAGAAATTATTTTGTAATAAATATTTCTATAAAATAAACTCATAAATAATTAAAAAAAATATTTGAAATAATAATAAATTGAAATAAAAATTAGATTTCTTAATTATTAAGTAGAATATATATGTTTAATGGTTTATGTATTTAGGCATTACGTCCTTAAAATTTTACTGATTTTACTGTGTATGCATTTAGTGGTTTATAAGTTTTATTTAAAAATTAAAATAACAAAATATTTATTTTTATTATTTTTTTAGATTTTCAAAGGTTATAAATTTTGAAAATATAATAATTTTTAAATTTTTTTCAAATGTGAATTCAATATTTAGTTATAATATTCATTATATTTATATATCATATAAATTCAATATAAACAATATTATTGATAAATATTCTAAAAATGATCAAAAAATAAATTAATAAATAATTATTAATAAAATAGATATCAATTAAAATATAATTATATAATCTAAAATGATTCAGAAGGAGAGTAAAATATATTATTATATAATAAATTCTAGTTTTTAAATTTTTTATTCTTTTTATAAGTTTATCTATATTTTTCAATGAAAAATAATTTATAATATTTTATTTGTATAACTCATTATTTATTTTGTAATAAATATTTATATAAAAATAAATGAATAAATAATTAAAATGAATATTTTAAATTATAATGAAAAAAATAATATTGAGATTTATTATTTATTATTTCGTGTATACTATTTTAAAAGGATTATCTTTTTAGGGTTTTAAAGATTTAGGAGTTATTGAATTAAGTGTTTAGGCATTTAGTGGTTTATAGGTTTTATTTAAACAATGAAATATTAAAAATATATATATTTTTTATTTTTTCACATTTTCAAAGTTTATATTCTTTGAAAATATAATAAATTTTAAATTTTTTTCAAAGGTTAATTCAATATTTAGTTTTAATAATCATTATATTTAAATATCATATAAATTCAATATAAACAATTTTATTGATAAATATTCTAATAATGAACAAAAAATTAATTAATAATCTATTATTAATAAGATATATATCAATTAAAATATTATTACAAAACTAATAATGATTCAGAAGCAAAGCATTTATATTATTATATAATAATTTTTTGTTTTTAATTTTTTTTTCTTTTAATAAGTTTATCTATATTATTTTTGATGAATAATAATTTATATAAATTAATATTTTCTAACTCATAATTTATTTTATAATTAATATTTATATAAAAATAAACTAATAAATAATTAAAATGAATATTTAAAATTATAATGAAAAAAAATAAAAATAAGATTTATTGTTTATTATTTAGGAAATACATGATTAAAAAAATTATCTATTTAGGGTTTTCGATATTTAGAAGTTATTCATTTAAGTAATTATGAATTTAGTGGTTTATAGTTTTGATTTAAACAATGAAATAACAAATAAATTATTTTTGATATTTTTCAAATTTTCAAAGATTACCATGGAAAATATAATAAATTTAAAATTTTATTAAAATGTGAATACACTATTTAGTAATAATAATTATTATAACAATATATAATATAAACTAAATATAAACAATTTTATTGATAGATATTATATCAATTATCATAAAATAAATTAATAAACTATTATTAATACGATAGATATATAGTTAAATTTAATTACAAAAACTAAAATGATTAAAATTCAAAGTAAATTTATTACTAAATAATAATTTTTGTTTTTTAGTTTTTGCCTCATTTTATAAGATAATAAAATTTTTTTGATAAAAAATAAATTATTTAAATTATATTTGTATCACTCATAATTTATTTTGTAATTAATATTTCAATAAATTATTTAAATTTTATTTAAGGTTTACGAGTTTAAAGGTTTAAGTATTTAGGGGCTTCGAGGTTTAGGAGTTTAGAGATTTGTGTGTTGAGGTAATTAATTGTTCATAAGTTTTATTTAAACAATGACAACAAAAAATTTATTTTTTGTTATTTTTTCTCGTTTTTTAAGGTTATAACCTTTAAAAATATAATAATTTTGTATTTTATTTTAAATGTGAATATAACATTTAGTTATAATAATCCTGTTAATTATATATAATGTAAAATCAATATAAATAATTTTATTAATAGATATTATAATAGTGATTAATAAATAAATTAATAAACTATTATTAATTAGAATGATATAAATTATAATATAATTGCAAAATCTAAAATTATTCAAAATTAAATTAAAATAAATTACTAAATAATAATATTTTGTTATAAAAATTTTTACTCTTTTCATGATCTTATATTTTTTTGATGAAAAATAAATTATTTATATTATATTTGTCTCACTAATAATTTATTTTGTAATTAATATTTTTATAAAAATAAACTGATGAATAATTAAAATTAAAATTTAAAACTATAATAAATACTAATAAAAATGAGATTTATTATTTATTATTTAGAGTATACTAATTTAAAGGCTTTTGTATTTATGGGCTTCGGGGTTTAGGAGTTTAGAAATTAGGAATTTAGGTATTTTGTGGTTTATAGATTTTATTTAAAAAATCTAATAACAAAAAATTTATTATTTTATTTTTTTTTTATTTTCAATGGTTATAACCTTTTGAAAACTTAATAATTTTTAAGTTTTTTTAAAATGTTAAAATATTATTTTGTTATAATAATCTAAATAATTATATATTATGTAAATTCAAATAAATAATTTTTTTATAGATATTATGATGATGATAATAAATTAAAATAATAAACTATTATTAATAAGATAGATATTAAATAAAATTTATTGGCAAACCTAAAATGATTCAAAATCAAAGTAAAATATATTAATAGGACAGATATTAAATAAAACTATTATTAATAAGATAAAATATACAAGTTTTAAAAGATTATATATTTAGGAGTTTTGGGATTTAAGAATTTAGTGATTTAAGTGTTTAGGCATTTAGTAGTTTATAAGTTTTATTTAAAAAATAAAATAACAAAAAAATTTTTTTGTTATTTGTTCTCATTTTTGAAGGATATAACCTTTGAAGCTATAACAATTTTTAAATTTTTTTTAAATGTGAATACTATATTTAGTTATGATAATCTTAATAATTATATATCATGTAAATTCAATATAAACAATTATATTGATATATAGTATAATAATGATCATACAAAAGATTAATAAACAATTATTAATAAGATAAATATTATTTAAAATATATTTACAAAACCTAAAATGATTTAAAATCAAAGTGAAATATTTTACAAAATATTAATTTTAAATTTTTAAATTTTTGTATCCATTTATAAGCTTATATATTTTTTGATGAAAAATAAATTATTTATATTATATTTGTCTCACTATTAATTTCTTTTTTAATAGTTATTTCTATAAAAATAACTAATAAATAATTAAAATGTATATATAAAATTATAATGAATACTAATAAAAATGAGATTTATTATTTATTATGTTGGGTATACCTATTTAATGGTTTAAGTTTATTGTGTTTTTGGGGTTAATGAGTTTATTGATTTATATGTTTACACATTTAGGTGTTTATAGGTTGTATTTAATCAATGAAATAACAAAAAATTTATTTTTATGAATTTTCGTGATTTTCAAAGGTTATAACCTTTGGAAATATAATAATTATTTAATAGTCCTAAAATATGAATATAATACTTAGTTATAATAATCTTAATAATTATATTTGATGTAAATTCAATATAAAAAATTTTATTAATATATATTATTTTGATGATCAAAAAATAAATTAATAAACTATTATTAATAAGATAGATTTTATCTAAAATATATTTGAAGAACCCAAAATAATTTAAAATCAAAGTAAATTATATTACATAATAAAATTTTAAAATTTTGAAATTTTGTTTATTTTTATAAGCTTTTTTTTTCATAAAAAATAATATATTTAATTTATATGTCTCACTCATTATTTATTTTGTAATTAATATTTCAATAAAAATAAACTAAAAAATAATTAAAATGAATATTTAAAATAATAATGAATACAAATAAAAATGGAATTTATTATTTATTATTTAGGTTATATAGGTTGAATGGTTTAAGTATTTAGGGGGTTTTGGGGTTAAGAAGTCTAGATATTTAAATGATTAGGCATTTAGTGGTTTATAAGTTTTATTTAAATAATAAAATAATAAAAGAATTATTTTTGTGATATTTTATCATTTTTGAAGGTTATAACCTTTGAAAATATAATAATTTTTAAATTTTTTTCAAATGTAAATACAATATTTAGTTATAATAATCATAATATTTATAAGACATTTAAATTCAATATAAGTAATTTTATTGATAGATATTATAATAATGATTAAATAATTAATTAATAAACTATTATTAATAAGATTGATCACAATTAAACGATAATTGCAAAACTTATATATAATGATTCAAAATCAAAGGAAAATATATTACTAAATAATAATTTTTTGTTTTTAAATTTTTACTTCTTAATATAAGCTTATTTTTTTTATATAAAATAAATTATTAAAATTATATTTGTTTTACTCATTATTTATTTTGTGATTGATATTTCTATTAAAAATAAAATAATAAATAATTAAAATGAAAATTTAAAATTATAATGAATACAAATTAAAATGAGATTTATGATTTATTATATATGGTATTCCGGTTTAATGGTTTGATTATTTAGGGGTTTTGTCGTTTTAGAGTTTAGCAATTTATGTTTTTAGGCATTTAGTGGTTTATAGGTTTTATTTATATAATAAAAATTTAAAATTCTATTTTTGATTTTTTTTGATTTCCAAAGGTAATAACCTTTGGAAATAAAATAATTTTTAAAATTTTTTGAAATGTGAATACCATGTATAATTATTTTAATCTTACTAATTATATATCATATAAATTAAATATAAATATTTTTAATGATAGTTTTTATAATAATGATCAAAAATTAAATTAATAAACTATTATTAATAATATTAATATTAATTAAAATATATTTACATAACACAAAATGATTCAAAATCAAATCAAAATATATTACTAAATAATATTATTTAATTTTCAAATATTTTTTTCTTTTTATAAGCTTATATTTAATTTTTATTAAAATAAATTAATTAAATAATATTTGTCTCACAAGAAAATTATTTTGTAATTAATTTTTCTAAAAAATTATATTATAAATAATTAAAATGAATATTAAAAATTATAATAAATAGAAATAAAAATGAGATTTATTATTTATTTAGTAGTATATAGCTGTTAAAAGGTTTATGTATTTAGGGGTTTCGGGGTCTATGAGCTTACTGATTTAAGTAAGTAAGCATTTAATGATCTATAGGTTTTATTTAAAAAATGAAATAACAAAAAAATTATTTTTATTATTTTTTCTCATTTTTTAAGTTTATAACCTTTGAAATTATAATAAATTTAAAATTTTTTTCAAAAGTGAATACAATATTTAGTTATAATAATCATTATATTTATATATCATATAAATTCAATATAACCAATTTTATTGATAAATATTCTATTAATGATCAAAAAATAAATAAATAATATATTATTAATAAGATAGATATCAATTAAAATATAATTACAAAACCTAAAATAATTCAGAAGCAAAGCAAAATATATTATAATATAATAATTCTTTATTTTGAATTTTTTTTATTTTAAAAAGTCTATCTATATTTTTTGATTAAAAATAATTTATATAAATTATATTTGTGTAACTCATAATTTAATTTGTAATTAATATTTATATAAAAATAAACAAATAAATAATTAAAATGAGTTATATTAATTATTATTTAGGGTATAACAGTTTAATTTTAATTATATCTGTCTCACTAATAATTTATTTTGTAATTAATATTTCTATAAAAATAAACTGATAAATAATTAAAATAAAAATTTAAATTATACTGAATAAAAATTAAAATGAGATTTATGATTTATTATTATAGGTTTTATTTAAATAATAAAATAATAAAAAAAATTTATAATTTTTTCTGATTTTCATAGGTTATAACCTTTGAAAATATAATAATATTTAAAAATTTTTAACTGTAAATATAAAATTTTATTTATAATAATATTTATAATTATATATCATATAAATTCAATATTAAGAATTTTATTGATATATATTATAATAATGATCAAAAATAAAACTAATAAACTATTAATAAAAAGATAGAAATTAATTAAAAAATATTTACAAAACCCAAATTGATTCAAAATTAAAGTAAAATATATAACTGGATAATAATTTTAAATTTTTAAATTTTTTCTTCTTTTATATGTGTATATATATTATTTCATTAAAAATAAATTATTTAAATTATATTTGGCGCACTCATAATTTATTTCATAATAAATATTTCTATAAAAATAAACTAATAAATAATTAAAATGAATATTTAAAATTATAATAAATAGAAAAAACAATGAGATTTATTATTTATTAAGTAGTATACAGCTGTTATAAGGTTTATGTATTCAGGGGTTTCGGGTTTTATGAGCTACTGATTTATGTAAGTAAACATTTAGTGGACTATAGGTTTTATTTAAAAAATAAATAACAAAAAATTTATTTTTTGTATTCTTTCTCATTTTTTAAGATTATAACCTTTGAAAATATAATAATTTTTAAATCTTTTTCAAAAGTGAATACAATATTTATTTATAATAATCATAATTATTATATATCATATAAATTCAATATAAACAATTTTATTCATAGATATTCTAATAATTATCAAAAAATAAATTAAAAATCTATTATGAATAAGATTGATATTACTTAAAATATAATATCAAAACCTAAAAAGATTGAAAAGCAAAGCAAAATATATTACTTAATAATAAATTAATTGATAAACTAGTATTAATAAGATTGATATAAATTAAAATATAATTGTAAAATCTAAAATGATTCAAAATCAAAATAAGATATATTAATAAAAAAAAATTTTAATTTTTTAAAATTTTGCCTCTTTTTATAAGCATATATTTTTGTTATGAAAAAAAAAATTATTTAAATTATACCGGTCTCACTAATAATTTATTTTGTAATTAATATTTATATAAAAATAATCTGATAAATAATTAAAATGAATATTTAAAATTATAATGAATACTATTAAAAATGTGAATTATGATTTATTATTTAGACTATACTAATTTAATGTTTTGATTATTTATGTGCTTCGTGGATTAGGAGTTTAGTCATTTTAGTATTGAGTCATTTAGTGGCTTATAGGTTTTATTTAAAAAATAAAATAAAAAAAAAAGTATTTTTGTTATTATTTCTCATTTTTGAAAATTATAACCTTTGAAAATATAATAATTTTTAATTTTTTGTTTGAAAAGTTAATATAATATGAAGTTAACAATCATAATAATTAAATATCATATAAATTCAATATAAATTATTTTATTGGTAGATATTATAATAATGATCATACAAAAGATTAATAAACAATTATTAATAAGATGAATATTGTTTAAAATATATTTGCAAAATTTAAAATGATTCAAAATCAAAGTGAAATATTTTATTAAATATTAATTTGAAATTTTTAAATTTTTGTATCCATTTATATGCTTATATATTTTTTGATGAAAAATAAATTTTTTAAATTATATTTGTCTCACTAATAATTTATTTTTTAATTTATATTTCTATAAAAATAAACTAATAAATAATTAAGATGTATGTTTAAAATTATAATGAATACTAATAAAAATGAGATTTATTATTTATTATATATAGTATATTGGTTTAATTGTTAAATTATTGAGGGGTTTTGTCGTTTAGAAGTTTAGCAATTTATGTTGTTAGGCATTTAGTGGTTTATAGGTTTTATATATATAATAAAAATAAAAAAAAAATTTGATTTTTTCTGATTTTGAAAGGTTATAATCTTTGAAAAGAAAATAATTTTTAAAATTTTTTGAAATGTGAATACCATGTATGATTATATTAATCTTACTAATTATATATCATATAAATTAAATATAAACAATTTAAATGATAGATATTATAAAAATTATCAAAAATTAAATTAACAAACTATTATTAAAAATCTAAATATTAATTAAAATATATTTACATAACAAAAAATTATTCAAAATCAAATCAAAATATATTACTAAATAATAATATTTAATTTTTAAATTTTTCCTTCTTTTTTTAAGCTTATATATTTTTTGATTAAATATAAATTATTTAACTATTATTTGTCTAATTCGAAATTTATTTCGAATTAATTTTTCTAAAAAATAAACTATAAATAATTAAAATGAATATTTAACATTATAATAAATAGAAATATAAATAAGATTTATATATTTGTTTCATAATTTATTTTGTAATTAGTATTTATATAAAAATAAAGAAATAAATAATTAAAATGAATATTTATAATTATAAAGAAAAAAAATGAGATTTATTAATTATTATTTAGGGTATACCAGTTTAATTTTATCTATATCTGTCTCACTAATAAGTATTTATACAAATAAAAAAAATTTAATGTATACCAGTTTAATAATTTAAGTATTTAGATGTTTTGTCATTTGAAAATTTAGCAATTTATGTTTTTAGGCATTTAGTGGTTTATAGGATTTATTTAAACAATAAAATAATAAAAAAAAGTTTATAATTTTTTCTCATTTTCATAGGTTATAACCTTTGAAAATATAATAATATTTAAAATTTTTTTAAATGTAAATCTAATATTTTAGTTATAATAATATTAATAATTATATATCATATAAATTCAATATAAACAATTTTATTGATAGATATTATAATAATGATCAAAAATTAAATTAATAAACTATTAATAAAAAGATTAAAATTAATTAAAAAATATTTACAAAACCCAAATTGATTCAAAATTAAAGTAAAATATATTACTTGATAAAAATTTAAGATTTTTAAATTTTTACTTCTTTTATATGCATATATATATTATTCCATTAAAAATAAATTATTTAAATTATATATGTCGCACTCATAATTTATTTTGTAATAAATAGTTCTATAAAAATAAACTAATAAATAATTAAAATGAATATTTAAAATTATAATAAATAGAAATAAAAATTAGATTTATTATTTATTATGTTTTATATATCAGTTTAATGGTTACTGTATTTAGGCATTACGGGTTCTAGGAATTTACTTATTTAACTGTGTATGTATTTAGTAGTTTATAGGTTTTATTTAAAAAATAAAAAAACAAAAAATTTATTTTTATTATTTTTTGATATTTTCAAAGGTTATAACCGTAGAAAATATAAAATTATTTAAATATTTTTAAAAAGTGAATTCAATATTTAGTTATAATAATCATTATATTTATATATCATATAAATTCAATATAAACTATTTTATTGATAAATATTCTAATAATGATCAAAAAATAAATAAATAATCTATTATTAATAAGATAGATATAAATTATAATATAATTACAAAACCTAAAATTATTCAGAAGCAAAGCAAAATATATTACTATATAATAATTTTTTGTTTTGAAAATTTTTTTTTCTTTTAAAAAGTTTATCTATATTATTTTGATGAAAAATAATTTATATAAATTATATTTGTGTAACTCATAATTTATTTTGTAATAAATATTTATATAAAAATAAACAAATAAATAATTAAATTTGAATATTTAAAATTAAAATGAAAAAAATGAGATTTATTCTTTATTATTTAGGATAAACCGGTTTAATTTAAATTAGATTTGTCTCACAAATAATTTATTTTGTAATTAATATTTCTATAAAAATAAACTGATAAATAATTAAAATAAAAATTAAAATTATACTGAATAATTAAATTAATTTATATTGTTCCTCTATCAACTCTAGAATGATTGCTAAATCTCTAACCAAAATAAAAGGAGCTTTTACTTTATCTCTATTATGTCTCATCATATTTGATGTTGAAACAATGGGCTATCAAAGGTAATTTGACTCATGTAGGCTAACAGACTAAACCAAAGTTGTACCCCTATGTGTTGAAATAACTAGTTGTTGAGGATGCTATTTATATTGATTATTGTAATTTCTTCTAAAATATAACTCATACACACACTCAAAGCAATTTTTTAAAAACATAGTTCACCTCTAAAAAAATAACCACCATATAGCCTATTAGAACAAACTAGCCCTAGGGCGGTTTGAGCAGGGCAAGAAGTATGTGCTCACTTTAAATCAAAAATCAAAAAAATTATTTTATTGGCATGTCTAAGCCTTTTTTTTATATCCTCATGGATATGAAATGAGTTATGTATACAAGCTCTCGATACCCAAAAAGGTGTAAATGAATCATATTCAAATGTATAAAAGGTTTTAATCATTGCTGAAAATATTAGTCTTGCATATTGACACTCGAGGTCACAAATCAATGGAAAAAGCCATAGTGATATTTCCAATCCCAAGAATTTTAGCTATAGAAAGTTATAAAGAGTAGTACTCGAGCTTTAACTATTTCTAGGGTCATGACTTTTGCTCTTGAGGAATGTCCAAATTACAATCATTCCTAGGGCAATGACTTTGCAATATAAAGATAAAATGCATAGGCTATGGTCATATCCAATACTGTGACCCAGTATTATAGTGATTAAATATGTATTCATGATCATTCTTAGTGCCATAACAATACGTTCAACAGAGAGACACAAGTTATGGCATATTCTCATCGATATGATTTTGTGTTCTAGAGACAAAATATACAATCATGACCATTGCTAATGCTAGAATAATCTAAAGCAAGAAAGAGATTGAATCCATAACTCACCCCTTGAGTCAATACTTTTTGTTACATATACAAAAAGATAAATCTGTGACATTCCTAAAAGTTGTGAATTTCAATTTAAATTTAACACAAAGTCATTTGATTATAAAAGTGCAAAACATGAGATTTAGGATTTATGATTTATGGGTTAGGGATATAGTTTATGGTTTACGGTTTAGGATCTAAAGTTTAGGGTTTATGGTTTTTTTTGTTTTTTTTGGAAAATACACACTTTATTTATCATTTAGGCACACAACTTACAAGAGACTAAAAAGCTGACTAATTTAGGCCATCCCACCAAATCCTATGCACCTTAATTATTATATGCATAAAATACATAAAAAAACATAATGCCTAATAATTCTAAGAGTACGAATACAACTAAAATCACCTGGCCTTCCTGGACTTCAAAGTTGGCATTGAGCCATTATACGCACTGCATCACTTCCATTCGAATTTTTCCAAGCCTTTTGGAGGAACCTGAATGATGCACCATATTAAAACTATGCAAATATAAGATTGTGCATGTGTGTGACATGCAGCATCAAG
The DNA here is from genome assembly GCA_029783825.1 of Sapria himalayana. NCBI lineage: Eukaryota > Viridiplantae > Streptophyta > Magnoliopsida > Malpighiales > Rafflesiaceae > Sapria > Sapria himalayana. The sequence goes on along the minus strand of JAREIK010016467.1, from coordinate 18,121 downwards.
CGTTTGCCTATGTCATTGCTATGCAATGGAATACATGTAAAACTAAATACCCATAAATCCACAAGTCCATATCTAAGGCACTTTGTCAATTCATTCTCACCTCTGAATTCCACTTTCTTTTGCTCCAATTATCCTCAAAATAGTATATCTTGGGTTAGAATGCTTCCTCATCGAGCTCCAAGAAGTGGCTGTATGTTTCACGGACAAAATATCAAAAAATATGCATGCATCGGTGTGCATGTGTGATGAGGTCCATCTCATAGTCTAATTATCTACGCCTAAAACCAAGCTAGACTACAAGTAAAATTACAAAATGCTATAAAGATCGGTCTTATGCTCCCGAGAATGTAGCATTGCCTAATGTGAATTTACAAAATGCATTAGTGGGCCCCACTTAGAGATATTCATGGGTCTAGTTGCCCTCATTGCATGCTACAAAGAGAACAGACAAGATTGTGTGTGTGAGTATGTCATGATCCGTCTCTACAAGTACATGGTACATTCAAAGTCCAAAATATAAATAAGACTACAAACATAAACTACAAGTTTGAATCTTCCGCTCCCGTATGGCTAGTCTGGACTCCATTGCTTACTGCCACTGCTTGGTGATGCTTCGGATTTTGCCGCCTATCAAATTAATCATGGATTACCCGCTACTCCTGCTGGGTGATGGTTGGGTGGCCCTCTAGGCTGCCTGATAGGGCTAGTGGGACCCACTCCTAGCTACTCCTGGGTTTACTCCTGACCACTTTGCTCGGTCTCGTCAGTTGTCTGAATCTTATCATCCCGGCTTGCTAGTGGGGCCCTCTACAAGCTGGTGGCCCATACTTCTGGCTGCTTCCAGGACATGCTGGCCCCTCTGAATGCTACACCAAAATGGACAAGAATATGTCCACGTGTGTACTGTGGTCCGTCGCTATGTGTGTGTGGTGCAGCAGTACCAGGGTTTAGTCGTTTAGTAATTTAGGCATTTAGGTATTTTGTGGTTTATAGGTTTTATTTAAATAATTAAATAAAAAAAAATATTTTTATGATTTTTTCTCATTTTCCAGGTTATAACCATTGAAAATATTATAATTTTTATTTTTTTTCAAATGTTAATACAATATTTAATTATAATAATCATAAAAATTAAATATCATGTAAATTAAATATAAATAATTTTATTGATCGATATTATAATACCTATCATAAAATAGATTAATAAACTATTATTAATAAGATAGATATTAATTAAATTATATTTGCAGAACCTAAAATTATTCAAAATCAAAGTAAAATATATTACTAAATAATAATTTTTTATTTTTAAATTTTTGATTCTTTTTATAAGATTATAAATTTTTTTGATGAAGATAAATTATTTAAATTATATTTTTCTCATTTATAATTTTATTTTGCAATTTATATTTCTATAAAAATAAACTAATGGATAATTAAAATGAATATTAAAATTATAATGAATACAAATAAAAATGAGATTTATGATTAATTATTTAGGGAATACCGGTTTAATGGTTTACGTATTTAGGAGTTTAGTAGTTTAGTGATTTAAGTGTTTAGGCATTTAGTAGTTTATCTGTTTTATTTAAATAATGAAATAACAAAAAAATTATTTTTCAAATTTTTATCAATTTTGAAGTTTATAACCTTTATAAATATAATAAATTTTAAATTTTTTTCAAATGTGAATACAATATTTAAATATAATAAACTTAATAATTATATATCATGTAAATTAAAAATAAACAATTTTATTGATAGATATTAATAAACTAAATATAAATATAAATATAATAATGATCAAAAAATAAATTAATAAACTATTATTTATTGATAGATATTTATATATTATTTATAAATACTTAATCCTTTTGTTGGGTAATTGTCCTTCCACGGGTAGTGAGATTAAAAACAGAAAACAATAGAAACACAGAAAACAAGCAATAATTATATATATATATATATCCCAATCCAACAGCATCCACGACAAAATCAAAAACGAGAAAACAACACAGGAAATAACATCGTTCACTAGTCGCTCAGTACGACTAGTTACCTCCACCAGAAAACGCTTATGCTTTAAAGATTAAAACCAAGAAAACAGAACATCTTATAATATGCAGCATGTAGCAGTCACGAAATCACGCAGAGAGAGGAGAGAAATGATGAATAGTTCAAACGGGTCAAAAATAGCCACCCGAAAAATAAATTACAAATCGTTTTATATGAAAAATAAACATCTGGTTCATTTAACCGAAGCGGGTCAGATCATGGAATGGGTCAGGCTCTGCTCCAAAAATTTTGGCCCGCTAACCGGACAGCGGGACCTCTGTTATTGTGCTACTGCTGCATCCCCGGGCTTTTAATATTTCATTTCATGCACTTACATGAAAATTTTAAAACAGATTATTAAGTAAAAACAAATTACATATACAGCAATCTCCACCTTAATTTGTATTGCATACAAATAGAGAGACACTCTATATAAACAGTTAGTCCAAAAAGACTACATTTGATTTGATATGTTCAGTAAGTCAAGACAGTGTCTTAACTTATTCAGAGTAACAGGTTTGGTAAACATGTCAGCTGGATTATCAGAAGTTGCAATCTTCTTTACTTGTACCCTCTTCTCAGATCGAAGGAAATGATATCACACATCAATGTGCTTTGTCCTCTCATGGTGCACTTGGACTTTTGCTAAACAAATAGCACTGAGGTTGTCACAGAAGACTGTTGCAACCTTTTCATAAAGACCAATGTCCTTGAGAAAACCTTTCAGCCATATCCCTTCCTTCGTAGCTTCAGTCAGAGCCATATACTCTACTTCAGTAGAAGATAAAGTAACAGAAGATTGCAGTGTGGTTTTCCAGCTAACTACAGAACCACATACAGTGAAGACATAACCAGTCATAGACCGTCTACTGTCAACATCTCCTGCATATTCAGAATCAGAATCTCATGCCAGCAAGAGTTCAGATTCATTACCAAATATCAGACCAACAATAGAAGTCCCCTTGAGGTACCTAAGCATCCTCTTAATAGCTTTCCAGTGCTTTTGACCAGGGTTTATCATAAACCTACTCACTGTACTTACTACATGAGCAATATCAGGTCGGGTGCACACCATAAGATACATGAGGCTCCCGACAGCACTAGAATAAAAATTCTTAGACATTTGTTCCTTATCAGATTCAGATTGAGGATAATATTCTAATGTTTGATGGAGTTAGAAGCAAATGGTGTGGACATAGGCTTACAAGAAGCCATTCCAAATCTAGATAGAAGTTTCTGAATATATCTTTTCTGTGAAAGAAACAATTTTATTTTAATTCTATCTCTGAATATTTCCATACCTAAAATTTGTTTTGCTCCTCCAAGATCTTTCATATCAAATTCAGAAATGAGGAGATCTTTCAGTTCCTGAATATCAGATTTATTTCTGGCAGCAATAAGCATATCATCTACATACAATAGCAAGTAGATATATGACTCATCCTTGTGCCTTTTGAAATAAACACAACAGTCATGGTCACACCTACTGTATTCATGACTAGTCATCAAAAAGTCAAATCTCTTGTACCACTGACGGGGAGACTGCTTAAGTCCATAAAGGGACTTCAGAAGCTTGCACACATGGGTTTCCTTGCCTGATACCTCAAAACCCTCATGCTGGCTCATGAAGATCTCTTCATCGAGATCTCCATGAAGAAAAGCAGTTTTGACATCTAGTTGCTCAAGTTCAAGATTCTGATGTGCTACTAATGCTAGAAGCACTCTTATTGAGGTATGTCTAACTACATGAGAGAATATCTCATTGTAGTCAACACCCTCTTTCTGACCGAACCCTCTTGCAACTAGATGTGCCTTAAACTTTAAACCACCAGCAATTGAGGCATCTTCTTTCTTCTTGAAAATCAATTTGCAAGACACTATTTTTCTTCCATTTTGTTTAGGTACAATGATCCAGGTACCATTCTTATGAAGAGATTCAATTTTTTCATTCATGGCAAGCAACCATGACTCAGACTCAGGACAATTAACAGCATTCCTGAAGGAGGATGGTTCGGGAATGTCAATCTCTTCGGCAACTTGTAGGCCAAACCCTACAAATTCATCAAAGCCGAATCTGAGAGGAGGACATGCGTTCACCCTCCTTTGTCTATCCCTTGCAATACAGTAGGGAATAGACTCTTCAGGTGCAGTTTCAGGATCAGGTTCAATAACAGATTTAGCATCATTTTCATGATTAGCTAACGTTTATCTAGAAACAACAGGCATCGTTCCTGGAGCTACATATTCAGATTTTAGCTCCACCTTAAGTTCAGCTTGAGGAACATCAGGTAACTAAATTGGACTAGGTACTTGTTTCAGAATGAAACTCTCATCAAAGGTAACACTCCTAGAAAGTACAACTCTCTTTTCAAATGGTGACCAAATAAAGAATCCTTTGACTCCATCACCATACCTAACAAATAGTCCCTTGCGTGCTCGAGGTTCAAGCTTACCATCATTTACATGATAGTAGGCAATACACCCGAACACCTTCAGATTGGAATAATCTGCAGGTTTACCTGTCCACACTTCAAATGGAATTTTAAAGTTAATTCCACTATGTGGCGATCTGTATATCAGATGGATTGCTGTATTAATAGCTTCAGCCCAAAACTCTTTGCCTAAGCCTGATTGAGAGAGCATACATCTAGTTCTCTCCAGAAGAGTTTGGTTTATTCTTTCAGCAATGCCATTCTGCTGAGAAGTGTCCCTAATAGTTTTGTGTCTCGCAATACATTTGTCCTTACAGAATTCCTCAAATTCAGACGAACAGAATTCTAGACCATTATCTGTTCATAATAGTTTAACCTTCTTTTGTGTTTGATTTTCTACTAAGCTAACCCACTGCTTAAACTTTATAAAAGTCTCGGATTTATGTTTCATCATGAATACCCAGGACATCCAGGAGTAATCATCAACTAAACATAAATAAAAACGAGCACCCCCAAGAGATGTGACTCTAGAAAGGCCCCAACAGTCATCATGTATATAATCCAAAATACTGTTTGTGTAGTGCATGGCTTTACCAAACTTAGTTCTATGTTTCTTACCAAAAACACAATGATTACAGAAATTCAATTTACTGACTCTATGACCAACAAGATGATTAAGATCAGAAAGAATTTTCATACCTTTCTATCCCATATTTACGAGCCACATATATCATAGTCTGGTAAGTTCAGCTTTGTCTTCAGATGCTGGCTCTCCGGATATGACAACAATAGCCCCTGTCACTGTGGAACCTATCAGTGTGTATAGCGTTCTAGTTTTCTGCCCCTTCAGTACAACATCATCTCCTTGGTGAACATTCAGTGTTCCCTCTCTACCACTAAATGAATATCCCTGATCATCCAGAACACCAAGAGAAATGAGATTCATTGTCATCTCAGGGACATATCTCACATTTGAAAGTGAGACAATTCGGCCATCCCAAGTTCTCAGTCTGACTGTGCCGATTCCAACCATCTTACATGGTTGGCTGTTCCCCACCACAGCATGGCCAGCTTCCTTCTTGTCATATTTGCTGAACCACTCCAAGTGAGTGCTTATATAGAAGGAAGCACCAGTATCCAGAATCCAAGAATCTGATCTTGCGATCATTATGGAGATTACCAACACAAGGTCTTCTCCATCATCCAGATCATCAAAAGTCACAGCAGCAGCAAGTGGGGGGTTAGGTAGACCTTGCTGTTCCAACCTTGCTCTCTTCTTCGGGCACTCAGTTTTCCAATGCCCTTTCTATTTACAGTAGTGACAAATGTCACCCTCCTTTGACCTCTTCTGAATCTTATTTCCCTTCTTGAATGGAATAGGTTGTGGCCTTCTGCTTGTCACCACCAATCCAGCAGGATGTTGTTCAAGTCTTTCAACCACAGCCTTCTGCCTCATCTCTCTGGAGTGTAGGGTAGCCCTAACATCCTCTAGTGTAATCTCCTCTTTACCCACAATGAGAGATTCAACAAAATTTTCATAGGAAGGAGGAAGAGAAACCAAGAGTAGAAGTGCAACATCCTCATCATCTACCTTAGCATCCACCCGATTAAGGTCCATGAAAATGCTGTTCAAATCATCCAGATGTGTCTTCAAAGATGTTCCCTCTTGCATCCTCAGTGTGAACATCCTTCTCTTCAACAGAAGCTTGTTCGTTAATGATTTAGTCATGTACAGAGACTCAAGCTTAAGCCACAGTCCTGCAGCAGATTCCTCATCTGCTACCTCAGCAATGACTTCATCCGACAAGCTTAACAGAATGGTGGAGTGTGCTTTCTCTTCACGTGTCCAAGCCTCAACCTCGGTTATTCCAAGAGCAGCAGTAGTGTGTGGACCGAAGCCTTGAACCAGAGGACTCCAAATATAGAAGTTTTTTAAATGCGCTCGCATTTTAATCTGCCACATACTAAACCCATTTCTGCCGTTAAATTTCTCAATCGTGGTGTTTAGGGTTCCAGCCATTTCAACAGAATATTGCTTGTACAAAAAAATATCAAACCCTAAATGCACAATTGCTCGAAAAATCCCAAACCAAGCTCTGATAACAATTGTTGGGTAATTGCGCTTCCACGGGTAGTGAGATTAAGAAATAGAAAATAACAGAAACACAAAAAACAAGCAATATATATATCTCAAACCAACAGCATCCACGACAGAATCAAAAATAAGAAATCAACACAGGAAATAACGTGGTTCGCTAGTCGCTCAGTACGACTAGCTACCTCCACCAGAAAACACTTATGGTTTATAGATTAAAACCAAGAAAAATAGAACGTCTTACAGTATGCAGCATGTAGCAGTCGCGAAATCGCGTAGAGAGAGGAGAGGGATGATGAACAATTCAAACTGGTCAAAAACAGTCGCCCGAAAAATAAATTACAAATAGTTTTATATGAAAAATAAACATATTATTTTTCCTTTCCTGCTACATCCGTTATTGTGCTACTGCTGCATCCCCCGGGCTTTTAATATTTCCTTTCCTGCACTTACATGAAAATATTAAAACAAATTATTAAGTAAAAACAAATTACATATACAACAAATTTTACTTTGATTTTGAATCATTTTAGTTTTTTTAATTATATTTTAATTTATATCTATCATATTAATAATAGTTTATTAATTTATTTTTTGATAATTGATATAATATTTATCAATAAAATTGTTTATATTTATTTTATATTATATATAGTTATAATAATTATTATTACTAAATATTATATTCACATTTTTATAAAATTTTAAAATTATTATATTTTCAAATGTTATGACATTTTAAATTTTGAAAAAATATCAAAAATAAATTTTTTGTTATTTCATTGTTTAGATTAAAGCTATAAACCATTAAATTCCTAATTATTTAAATGAATAACTTCTAAATCTCAAAAATCCTAAATACTTAAATTTTTTTAAACACTAATATCCTAAATAATAAATAATAAATCTCATTTTTATTTTTTTCATTATAATTTTAAATATTCATTTTAATTATTTATATGTTTATTTTTATATAAATATTAAATACAAAATAAATTATAAGTTAGAAAAAATATAATTTATATAAATTATTTTTCAACAAAAAAAATATAGATAAACTTATTAAAAGAAGAAAAAAATTAAAAACAATAAATTATTATATAGTAATATATTTTACTTTATTTCTGAATCATTTTAGGTTTTGTAATTATATTTTAATTGATATCTAACTTATTAATAATATATTATTAATTTATTTTTTTATCATTATTAAAAAATTTATCAATAAATATATTTATATTTAATTTATATGATATATAAATTTAATTATTATTATAACTAAATATTGTATTTACTTTTGAAAAAGAATTTAAAATTATTATATTTTCAAAGATTATAAACTTTGAACATGTGAAAAAACAAAAAAAATATATTTTTTTATTATTTTATTGTTTAAATAAAACCTATAGATCACTAAATTCCTAAACCCTTAAATCACTAAACTACAAAATCCTGATACCCCTATATAGATAATCCTTTAAATGGGTAACCCCTAAATAATAATTAATAAATCTCATTTTTATTTGTTTTTATTTTAATTTAAAATATTCATTTTGATTGTTTAGTTTTTTATTAATATATTTATATATATTAATTATAAAATAAATTATGAGTTAAAAATATAATTTATAAAAATTATTTTTCATCAAAAAATAGATAAGCTTATAAAAAGAAAAAAATTTAAAAACAAATAATTATTATTTAAGTAATATATTTTGCTTTGCTTTTGAATCATTTTAGGTTTTGATATTATATTTTAAGTAAAATTAATCTTATTCATAATAGATTTTTAATTTAATTTTTGATAATTATTAGAATATCTATCAATAAAATTATTTATATTGAATTTATATGATATATAAGTATTAAGATTATTATAAATAAATATTTATACACTTTTGAAAAAAATTTAAAAATTATTTTATTTTTAAAGTTTATAAACTTTGAAAATATCAAAAAATAATAAAAATAATTTTTTTTTTCTTAAATAAAACCTATAAACCACTAAATAAGTACACAGTTAAATCAGTAAACTCCTAAACACCGTAATGAATAAATACATAAACCATTAAACTGCTATATACTACATAATAATTAATAAATCTAATTTTTATTTCTATTTATTATAATTTTAAATATTCATTTTAATTATTTATTAGTTTATTTTTATTGAAATTTTTATTACAAAATAAATTATGAGTGCAAGAAATATAATTTAATTAATTTATTTTCAACAAAAAAAATATACGGTTCTAAAAGAAGTAAAAATTTAAAAATTAAAAATTATTATCCAGTAATATATTTTACTATAATTTTGTATCAATTTGGGATTTGTAAATATTTTTTAATTAATATCTATTTTTTATTAATAGTTTATTAATTTAATTTTTGATCATTATTATATTATCTATCAATAAAATTGTTTATATTGAATTTATATGATAGATAATTATTAATAATATTAAAACTAAATATTGTATTCATATTTCAAAAAATTGTAAATATTATTATATTTTCAAAGGTTATAACCTATGAAAATGATAACAAATTATAAATTTTTTTTTATTATTTTATTTTTTTATATAAAACCTATAAACCACTAAAAGCCTAAAAAAATAAATCGCTAAACTCCTAACGACAAAACCTCTAAATACTTAAACTATTAAATTGGTATTAATTAATAAAAAATCATAAATCTCATTTTATTTTTTATTAAGTGTAATTTTAAATTTTTATTTTAATTATTTATCAGTTTATTTTTTATAGAAATATTAATTACAAAATAAATTATTAGATAGACGGATCTAATTTAAATTATACAGGTATCCCTAAATAATAAATAAAAAATAATAAATAATAAATCTTTTTTTTTCATTATAATTATAAATATTTATTTTAATTATTAATTTATTTTTATATAACTATTAATAAAAAAATAAATTATGAGTTAGACAAATATAATTTATGAAAATTATTTTTAATCAAAAAAATAAAATAAACTTTTTAAAATAAAAAAAATTACAAAACAAAAAAGTATTATATAGTAATATAATTTGGTTTGCTTATGAATCATTTTATGTTTTGTAATTATATTTTAATTGAAATCTATCTTATTAATAAATGATTATTAATTTCTTTTTTAATCATTATTACAATATTTATCACTAAAATTGTTTATATTGAATTTATATGATATATAAAAATTATGATTATTATACCTAAATTTTGAATTCGCTTTTGAAACAAATTTAAAAATTATTATATTTTCAAAGGTTATAACCTGTGAAAAAATCAAAAAATAATAAAAATAAATTTTTTGTTATTTTATTTTTTAAATAAAACCTATAAACCACTAAATGCATTCACAATTAATTCAGTTTACTCCTAAATCACGTAATACCTAAATGCATAAACCATCAAACCACTATATAATACATAATAATTAATAAATCTAATTTTTATTTCTATTTATTATAATTTTAAATATTCATTTAATTATTTATTAGTTTATTTTTATAGAAATATTTATTACAAAATAAATTATGAGTAAGACAAATATATTTTAAATAATTTATTTTTAATCAAAAAATATATATACGCTTATAAAAGAAGTAAAATTTAAAAATTAAAAATTATTATTCAGTAATATATTTTAATTTAATTTTGAATCAATTTGAGTTTTGTAAATATTTTTTAATGAATATCTATCTAATTATTTATAGTTTATTAATTTAATATTTTATCATTATTATAATAACTATCAATAAAATTGTTTATATTGAATTTATATGATGTATGATTATTAATAATATTATAACTAAATATTGTATTCACATTTCAATATATTTTAAATCTCAAAACCATTAAACTGATATACATTATTAATAAATCATAAATCTCATTTTAATTTTTATTCAGTATAATTTTAAATTTTTATTTTAATATTTTATCAGTTTGTATATATAGAAATATTAATTACAAAATAAATTATTAGTGAGACAGATATAATTTAAATAATTTATATTTCATCAAAAAAAATATAAGCTTATAAAAATAGGCACAATTTTAAAAACAAAAATTTATTATTTACTAATATATTTTATTTTGATTTTGTATCATTTTAAAATTTGCATTTATATTTTAATTTATATCATTCTTTTTAATAATAGTTTATAAATTATTTATTAATCATTACTATAATATCTATTAATAAATATATTTATACTGAGTTTACATTATATATAATTATTAAGTTTATTATAACTAAATATTATATTCACATTTAAACAAAATTAAAAATTATTATATTTTCAAAGGTTATAACCTTCAAAAATTAAAAAACACAAAAAATTAAATTTTTTGTTTTTTAATTCTTTAAATAAAAAATATAAATCACTAAAGGCATAAATACTTAAATCACTAAACCCCAAAACACCTAAATACCTAAACCATTAAAACTGTATATCCTGAATAATAAATAATAGATAATAAATCTCACTTTTATTTGGATTCATTATATTTTAAATATTCATTTTAATTATTTTTTAGTTTATATTTATAGAATTATAAATTACAAAATATATTATGAGGAAGACAAATATACTTTAAATAATATACTTTTAAGAACAAAAAATATAAACATATAAAACGAAGCAAAACATCAAAAACATTATAATTTAGTAATTTATTTTACTTTGATTTTGAATAAATTTAGGTTTTGCAAATATATATTAAAAAATATCTATCTTATTTATAATAGTTTATTAATTTATTATTTGATCATTAATATAATATCTATCAATATAATTGTTTATATTGAATTGATATGATATATAATTATTAATATTATCAAAACTAAATATAGTATTCACATTTAAAAAAATTTAAAAATAGTTATATTTTCAAAGGTTATAACCTTCAAAAATGAGAAAAAATAACAAAAAATAAATTTTTTGTTATATCATTGGTAAAATAAAACTTATAAACCATTAAATACGTAAACACATAAATCTCTAAACTCCTAAACCCCAAAGCCCCTAAATACTTAAACCTTTAAACTCGTAAACATTAAATATAATTTAAATAATTTATTGAAATATTAATTATAAAATAAATAATGAGTGATACAAATATAATTTAAATAATTTATTTTTTATCAAAAAAATATATAATCTTATAAAATGAGGCAAAAACGGAAAAACAAAAATTATTAATTAGTAATAAATTTACTTTGATTTTTAATCATTTTGTTTTTATAATTAAATTTTAATTTATATCTATCATATTTATAATAGTTTATTAATTTATTTTTTGATAACTGATATTATATCTATCAATTAAATTGTTTATATTTAGTTTATATTATATATTGTTATAATAATAATTATTACTAAATATCATATTCACATTTTTAAAAAATTTTAAAATTATTATATTTTCAAAGGTTATAATCTATGAAAATTTGAAAAAATATCAAAAATAATTTGTTTGTTATTTCATTATTTAAATAAAACATATAAACCACTAATTGAGTAAATGCTTAAATGAATAACTTCTAAATCTCGAAAAACCTAAATAGATAATTTTTTTAATTAAATATATCCTAAATAATATATAAATCCATTTTTATTTTTATCAATATAATTTTAAATATTCATTTTAATTATTTATTTGTTTATTTTTATATAAATAATAATCACAAAATAAATTATGAGTTTGTCAATTATAATTTATTTAAATTATTTTTCTTCAAAAAAAATATAGATAAAATTATTAAAAGAAAAAAAAATTTAAAAAAAATTATTATATAATAATATAATTTCTTTTGCTTCTGAATCATTATTAGTTTTGTAAATATATTTTAATTGATATCTATCTTATTAGTAATAGATTATTAATTTATTTTTTGATCATTATTAGAATATTTATCAATAAAATTATTTATATTGAATTTATATGATATATAAATATAATGATTATTATAACTAAATATTGGATTTACTTTTGAAAAAAATTTTAAATTATAACCTTTGAAAATGCGAAAAAAAAATATATTTTTTGTTATATTTCATTGTTTAAATAAAACCTATAAACCACTAAATGCCTAAACACTTAAATAAAAAACTTCTAAATCTCTAAAACCCTAAATAATAAATAATAATCTTTTTAAACCGGTAACCCTAAATAATAAATAATAAATAATAAATCTCAATATTATTTTTTTTATTATACTTTTAAATATTCATTTTAATTATTTGTTTTTTTATGATTATATAAATATTAATTACAAAATAAATTATGAGTTAGACAAATATAATTTATATTTATTATTTTTCATTAAAATGAAAAATAATTTATTTTAAAAGAAAAAAAAATTTCAAAACAATAAATTATTATATAGTAATATATTTTGCTTTCTTTTGAATCATTTTTATATAGTAATATATTTTTCATCTAAATATTATTATTTAGTAATATATTTTGATTTGATTTTGAATCATTTTGTGTTATGTTAATATATTTTAATTAATATTTGTATTATTAACAATAGTTTATTAATTTAATTTTTGATCATTATTAAAATATCTATCATTAAAATTATTTATATTGAATTTATATGATATATAATTAGTAAGATTAATATAATTATACATTGTATTCAATTTCAAAAAATTTTGAAAATTATTTTACTTTGAAAGATTATAACATTTGAAAATCAGACAAAATCAAAAAAAGAATTTAAAATTTTTATTATATAAATAAAACCTATAAACCACTAAATGCCTAAAAACATAAATTGATAAACTCCTAAACAAAAAAATTCCTAAATAATCAAACCATTAAACCGGTATACCACATATAATAAATCATAAATCTCATTTTAATTTGTATTCAATATAATTTTAAATATTTATTTTAATTATTTATTAGTTTATTTTTTATAGAAATATTAATTACAAAATAAATAATGAGCGAGACAACTATAATTTTAATAATTTATTTTTAATGAAAAAAAATATAAGCTTATAAATATAAACAAAATTTCAAAAATTTTAAATTTTATTTAGTAATATAATTTACTTTGATTTTGAATTATTTTGAGTTCTACAAATATATTTTAATTAATATCTATCTTATTAATAATAGTTTATTAATTTATTTTTTGATCAACAATATAATATATATTAATAAAATTTTATATATTGAATTTACATCAAATATAATTATTAAGATTATTATAACTAAGTATTGTATTCATATTTTAGAATTATTAAAAAATTATTATATTTTCAAAGATTATAACCATTGAATATCATGAAAATTCATAAAAATAAATTTTATGTTATTTCATTGATTAAATAAAACCTATAAAGACCTAAATGTGCAAGCATATAAATCAATAAACTCCTTAACCCCAAAACCATAAAAAATTTAAACCATTAAATAGGTATACTTTAAATAATAAATAATAAATCTCATTTTTATTAGCATTCATTATAATTTTAAATATTCATTTTAATTATTTATCAATTTATTTTTATGGAAATATTAATTACAAAATAAATTATCATTGAGACTGATATAATTTAAATAATTTATTTTTCATCAAAAAAATATATATGCTTATAAAATGAGGCAAAATTTTTAAAATAAAAAATTATTTTTTAGTAATATATCGTATTTTGATTTTGAATCATTTTAGATTCTACAATTATATTTTAATTTATATCAATCTTATTAATCCTAGTTTATTAATTTATTTATTGATCATTATTATAATATCTATTAATAAAATTATTTATATTGAGTTTACATTATATATAATTATTATGATTATTATAACTAAATATTATATTCACATTTAAAAAAATTTAAAATTTTTATATTTTCAAAGGTTACAAGTTTCAAAAATTAAACAAAAATCAAAAAATTAAATTTTTTGTTTTTTAATTCTTTAGATAATAACTATAAATCACTAAAGGTCTACACACTTAAATCACTAAACTCCTAAACCCAAAAACACTTAAATACTTAAACCATTAAACTGATATATCCTGAATTATATATAATAAATCTCAATTTTATTTGTATTCATTATAATTTTAAATAATTATTTTAATTATTTATTAGTTTATTATTATAGAATTGTAAATTACAAAATAAATTATGAGTAAGACAAATTAATTTAAATAATTTATTTATAATAACAAAAATAAAAAGTTATAAAAAAAGCAAAACATTAAAAAATTATTATTAAGTAATATATTTTACTTTGATTTTGAATAAATTTAGATTTTGCAAATATCTTTTAAATAATATCTATCTTATTAATAATAGTTTATTAAATTTTTATTGATCATTATTATAATATCTAGCAATGTAATTATTTATATTGAATTTAAATGACTTATAATTATTAAGATTATTATAACTAAATATTATATTTACATTTGAAAAAAAATATAAAAATTATTATATTTTCAAAGGTTATAACCATAAAAAATTTAAAAAATAATAAAAATAAATTTTTAGTTATATCATAGTTTAAATAAAACTTATAGACCACTAAATGCCTAAACACTTTAACCTCTAAACTCCTAAACACAAAAGCCCCTAAATACTTAAACCTTTAAACTCGTAAACCTTAAATATAATTAAAATAATTTATTAAAATATTATTTACAAAATAAATTATGAGTGATACAAATATAAATTAAATAATTTATTTTTCATCAAAAAAAATATAATCTTATAAAAAGAAGCAAATACTAAACAAAATTATTATATAGTAATAAATTTTACTTGGATTTTGAATATTTTTTGCAATTATATTTTAATTTATATCTATCAAATTAATAATAGCATATTAATTTTTTTTTTTGATAATTGATATCATATCTATCAAAAAAATTGTTTATATTTAGTATATATTATATATAATTATAATGATTATTATTATTAAATATTGTATTCACATTTTTAAAGAATTTTAAAATTAATATATTTTCAAAGGTTATAACCTTTGAAAATGTTAAAAAATATCAAAAATAATTTTTTTGTTATTTCATTGTTTAAAAAAAACCTATAAACCACTAAATGCCTAAAAACATAAATTGCTAAAGTCATAAACAAAAAAACCTCTAAATACTTAAAATATTAAACTGGTATACATTAATAATAAATCATAAATATCATTTTAATTTTTATTCAGTAAAATTTTAAATTTTTATTTTAATTATTTATCAGTTTATTTTTATAGAAATATTAATTAAAAAATAAATTATTAGTGAGATAGTTCTAATTTAAATTAGACTGGTATACCCAAAATAATAAAGAATAAATCTCAATATTATTTTTATCATTATAATTTTAAATATTTATTTTAATTATTTATTTGTTTATTTTTATATAAATATTAATTAAAAAATAAATTATGAGTTAGACAAAAATATTTTATTTAAATTATTTTTCAACAAAAAAATATGGATAAACTTTCTAAAAGAAAAAAAAAATTCAAAACAATAAATTATTATATAGTAATATATTTTGATTTCTTCTGAATCATTTTAGGTTTTTTTATTATATTTTAAGTGATATCTATCTTATTAATAATAAATTATTAATTTATTTTTTGATTATTTTTAGAATTTTTATCAATAATATTGTTTATATTGAATTTATATGATATATAAATATAATGATTATTATAACAAAATATTGAATTCAAATTTGAAAAAAAATTAAAAATTATTATATTTTAAAATATTATAACCTTTGAAAATATCAAAAATAATAAAAATAAATATTATGTTATTTTAATTTTTAATTAAAACCTATAAACCACGAAAAGCATAGAAAGTAAAATCATTAAACTTCTAAGGCCCATAATGCCTAAATACATAAACCATTAAACTACTATATTCTACTTAATAATTAAAAAATCTAATTTTTATCTTAATTTATTATTATTTTAAATATTCATTTTAATTAATTATAACTTTATTTTATAGAAATATTTATTATAAAATAATTTATGAGTGCGACAAATATAATTTAATTAATTTATTTCTAATGAAAAAAAATATATACGCTTATAAAAGAAGAAAAATTTTAAAAATTAAAAATTATTATCCAGTAATATCTTTTACTTTAATTTTTAATCAATTTAGGTTTTGTAAATATTTTTTAATTAATATATATCTTATTATTAATGTTTATTAATTTAATTTTTGATTATTATTATAATATCTATCAATAAAATTGTTTATATTAAATTTATATGATATATAATTATTAAAATTATTATAACTAAATATTGTATTCACATTTCAAAAAATTATAAATATTATTATATTTTTAAAGGTTATAACCTATGAAAATAAAAAAAAATTACAAATTTTATTTTTGTTATTTTATTATTAAAATAAAACCTATAAACCACTAAATGCCTAAAAACATAAATTGCTAAACTCCTAAATGACAAAAGTTCTAAATACTTAAACTATTAAATTGGTATACATTAATAATAAATCATAAATCTCATTTTAATTATTATTAAGTGTAATTTTAAATTTCTATTTTAATTTTTTTTCAGTTTATTTTTATAGAAATATTAATTACAAAATAAATTATTAGTGAGACATATCTGTTTTAAATAATTTATTTTTTATCAATAAAAAATATATATGCTTATAAAAAGAGGAAAAATTTTAAAAACAAAAATTTATTATTTTGTAATATATTTTATTTTGATTTTGAAACATTTTAGTTTTTGCAATTATATTTTAATTTATATAATTCTTATTAATAATAGTTTATTAATTTTTTTTGATCATTATTATAATATCTATTAATAAAATTAATTATATTTAGTTTACATTATTTATAATTATTAATAATATTATAACTAAATATTATATTAACATTTTAAAAAAATAAAAATTATTATATTTTCAAAGGTTATACCCTTCAAAAATTTTAAAAAAACAAAAAATTTAATTTTTTGTTTTTTTATTATTTAAATAAAAACTATAAATCACGAAAGTCCTAAACACTTAAATCACTAAACCCCAAAACACATAAATACTTAAACAATTAAACTAGTATATCCTGAATAATAAATAATAAATAATAAATCTCAATTTTATTTGTATTCATTATAATTTTAAATATTCATTTTAATTATTTAATAGTTTATTTTTATAGAATTATAATTAAAAATAAATTATGTGGAAGACATATATAATTTTAAATAATTTACCACTAATACAAAAAATATAAACTTATAAAAGAAGCAAAACATCAAAAAAATGATTATTACTATTATATTTTACTTTGATTTGAAGAAATTTACATTTTGCAAATATATTTTAAAAAATATCTATCTTATTAATAATAGTTTATTAATTTATTTTATGATCATTAATATAATATCTATCAATATAATTGTTTATAATGATTAAATGGTAATATTTTAGTAGATTATCAGAACTAAATATAGTATTCACATATAAAAAAAAAATATAAAATTGTTATATTT
>JAREIK010016466.1:0-87659 GCA_029783825.1 Sapria himalayana | reverse complement strand
ATAGGTCATGTCAAATTTTTTAATAATATTAATCTTAATCTTTCTAAAATATGAATGCTATACTTAGTTATATTAATCTTAATAATCATATATGATCTAAATTTAATATAAAAATTTTATTAATAATATTATTATAATGATCGAAAAATAAATTAATAAACTATTATTAATAAGATAATATTAATTAAAATATATTTGCAAACCCAAAATAATTCAAAATCAAGTAAATTATATTACTAAATAAAATTTTATTTTTTTGAAATTTTGTTTATTTCTATAAGCTTATTTTTTTCATAAAAAATAATATATTTAAATTATATGTCTCACTCATTATTTATTTTGTAATTAATATTTACATAAAATAAACTAAAAATAATTAAAATGAATATTTAAAATTATAATGAATAGAAATAAAAATGATATTTATTATTTATTATTTAGGTTATATAGGTTTAATGGTTTAAGTATTTAGGGGGTTTTGGGGTTAAGTATTCTAGATATTTAAATGATTTGGCATTTAGTTGGTTTAAAAATTTTATTTAAATCATAAAATAATAAAAAATTTATTTTTGTGATTTTTTATCATTTTTGAAGGTTATAAACTCTGAAAATATAATAATTTTAAATTTTTTTCAAATGTAAATATAATATTCAGTTATAATAATCTTAATAATTATAAGACATTTAAATTCATATAAGTAATTTTATTGATAGATATTATAATAATGATCAAAATATAAATTAATAAATTATTATTAATAAGATTGATAGTAATTAAAATATAAATGCAAAACCTATAATGATTCAAAATCTAAGTAAAATATATTACTAAATGATAATTTTTTGTTTTTAAATTTTTACTTCTTTTTATAAGCTTATATTATTTTTTGATTAAAAATAAATTATTAAAATTAAATTTGTCTCGCTCATTATTTATTTTGTGATTAATATTTATATAAAAAATAAATTAATAAATAATTAAAATGAATATTTAAAATTATAATGAATACAAATTAAAATGAGATTTATGATTTATTATATAGGTATACCAGTTTAATGGTTTGATTATTTAGGAGTTTTGTCGTTTAGGAGTTTAGTAATTTATGTTTTTAGGCATTTAGTGGTTTATCAGTTTATTTATATTATAAAAATTTAAAATTCTATTTTTGATTTTTTCTAATTTTCAAAGGTTAACCTTTAAAAATAAGATAATTTTTAAAATTTTTTAAAATTTGAATACCATATATAATTATATTAATCTTACTAATTATATTTCATATAAATTCAATATAAACAATTTGAATGATAGTAAGTATAATAATGATCAAAAATTAAATTAATAAACTTTATTAATAATCTATATATTAATTAAAATATATTTACATAACACAAATGATTCAAAATCAAATCAAAATATATTACTAAATAATAATATTTAATTTCAAAATATTTTATTCTTTTTATAAGCTTATATTTTTATTGATTAAAAATAAATATAAAAAATATTTTTCTAACTCAAAATTTATTTTGTAATTAATTTGTTTAAAAAATTAAACTATAAATAATTAAAATGAATATTTAAAATTGTAATTAATAGAAATAAAAATGAGATTTATTATTTATTAAGTAGTATATAACTGTTAAAAGGTTATTGTATTAGGGGTTCGGGGTCTATGAGCTTAGATTTAATTAAGTAACTAAGCATTTAATGATCTATAGGTTTTATTTTAAAAATGAAATAACAAAAAATTTATTTTTATTATTTTTTCTCATTTTTTAAGGTTATAACCTTTGAATATATGATAATTTTTATTTCTTTTCAAAAGTGAATACAATATATTATAATAATCATAATAATTATATATCATATAAATTCAATATAAAAATTTATTGATAGATATTCTAATAATTATCAAAAATAAAATAAAAATTTATTATGAATAAGATTGATATTACTTATAATAATATAAAACCTAAAATGATTCAAAAGCAATACAAAAATATCACTAAATAATAAGTATTTTTTTAAATTTTTATGATTTTTATAAGCTTTCTATTTTTTGATGAAAAATATTTTTTATAAATTATATTTTTAACTATAATTTATTTTATAATTAATATATATATATATATAAACTAAACAATCAAATGATTTTTTAAAATTATAATGAAAACAAATAAAAATGAGATTTATTAATTATTATTTATTGTATACCGGTTTAAAGGATTATTAATATAGGGATATCGAGATTTTGTAGTTTAGTCAATTAAGTGTTTAGGCATTTAGTGGAGTATAGGTTTTATTTAAATAATGAAATAATAATAAAAAATATTTTTTTATTTTTTCAGATTTTAAAAGGTTATAACCTTTGAAAATATAATACATTTAAAATTTTTTTCAAAAGTAAATATAATATTTTGTCATAATAATCATTATATCATTTTAATTTTTATTCAGTATAATTTTAAATTTTATTTAATTAATTTTCAGTTTATTTTTATAGAAATATTAATTACAAAATAAATTATTAGTAAGACAGATTAATTTAAATTAGACCGGTATACCCTAAATAATAAATAATAAATCTCATTATTTTTAATTATAATTTTAAATATTCATTTTAATATTTATTTGTTTATTTTTATATAAATATTAATTACAAAATAATTTATGAGTTACACAAATATAATTTATGTAAATTATTTTTCATCAAAAAATTATAGATAAACTTTTTAAAATAAAAAAAAATTCAAAACAAAAAATTATTATATAGTATATATTTTGCTTTGCTTCTGAATCATTTTAGGTTTTGTAATTATATTTCAATTGACATCTATCTTATTAATAACAGATTATTAAGTTATTTTTTCATATTATTAGAATATTTATCAATAAAAATATATATATTGAATTTATATGATATATAAATATAATGATTATTATAACTAAATATTGTATTCACTTTTGAAAAAAAAATTTAAAATTCTTATATTTTCAAAGGTTATAACCTTGGAAAAAGTTAAAAAATTAAAAAAAAATATTTTTTTCTTCGTTATTCTATTGTTTAAATAAAATCTATACACCACTAAATTCCTAAGTATTTAAATCACTAAACTACAAAATCCCGATAACCCTATATAGATAATCCTTTAAATCGGTATACCCTAAATAATAATTAATAAATTTCATTTTTATTTGTTTTCATTATAATTTAAAAAATTTATTTTGATTATTTAGCTTTTTATTTTTATATATGTATTAATTTTAAAATAAATTATATGTTAAAAATATAATTTATAAAAATTATTTTAAAAAATTGATAAGCTTATAAAAGAATATAAATTAAAAACAAAAAATTATTATTTAGTAATATATTTTTCTTTGATTTTGAATCATTTTAGGTTTTGATATTATATTTTAAGTAATATCAATATTATTCATAATATATTTTTAATTTATTTTTTGATAATTATTAGAATATCTATCAATAAAATTGTTTATATTAATTTATATGATATATATATTATGCTTTTTATAAATAAATATTGTATTAACTTTTGAAAAAAAATTAAAAATTATTATATTTCAAAGGTTATAATCTTAAAAATGAGAAAAAATAATAAATTTAAATTTTTAGTTAATTTATTTTTTAAATAAAACATATAGACCATTAAATGCTGACTTACATAAATTAGTAAGCCCATAAACCCCGAAACCCCTAAATACATAAACATTTAACATCTATATACTACTTAATAGATAATACATCTAATTTTTATTTCTATTTATTATAATTTTAAATATTCATTTTAATTATTTATAGTTTGATTATTTAGAAAAATTAATTACAAAATAAATTCGAGTGAGACAAATATATTTAAATGATTTATTTTAATAAAAAAAATATATAAGCTTATAAAAGAAGGACAAATTTAAAATTAAATATTATTATTTAGTAAGATATTTTGATTTGATTTTGAATCATTTTGTGTTATGTAAATATATTTTAATTAATATTTATATTATTATTAATAGTTTATTAATTTAATTTTTGATCATTATAATACTATCTATTATTAAAATTGTTTATATTGAATTTAATAGATATATAATTAGTAAGATTAATATAATTATACATAGTATTGACATTTTCAAAAAACTTTTAAAAATTATTTATTTTTAAAGGTTATAACCATGGAAAATCAGAAAAAATCAAAAAAAAATTTTTTATTTTTATTATATAAATAGAAACTATAAACCACTAAATACCTAAAAACATAAATTGGATAATTCCTAAATGACAAAACTCCTAATAATCAAACCCTTAAACCGGGATACCACATATAATAAATCATAATCTCATTTTTATTTTTGTATTCATTATTATTTTAAATATTCATTTTAATTAATTTATTAGTTTATTTTTATAGAAATATTAATTACAAAATGAATAATGAGAGAGACAACTATAATTTTAATAATTAACTTTTAATCAAATTAAAAATAAGCTTATAAAAAGAAGTAAAAATTTAAAAACAAAATATTATTTAGTAATATATTTTACTTTGATTTTGAATCATTATATATAGGTTTTGCAATTATATTATAATTGCAATCAATCTTTTTAAGAATAGTTTATTAATTTATTATTTGATCAATTTATAATATCTAATAATATAATTACTTATATTGATATAAATGTCTGATAATTATTATGAATATATAACTAAATATTATATTTACATTTGAAACAAATTTAAAAATTATTATATTTTCAAAGGTTATAACCCTCAAAAATGATAAAAAATCACAAAATTAATTTTTTTATTTAAATAAAACTTATAAATCACTAAATGCCTAAACATTTAAATCTCTAGACTCCTAAACCACAAAACCTTCTAATACTTAACCATTAACCCTATATAACCTAAATAATAAAAATAAATCTCATTTTATTTGTATTCATTATAATTTTAAATATTCATATTAATTATTTTTTAGTTTATTTTTATATAATATTAATTACAAAATAAATAATGATTGAGACATATATAATTTAAATAAATAATTTTTATGAAAAAAATATAAGCTTATAAAAATAAACAAAATTTCAAAAATTTAAAATTTACTTAGTAATATAATTTACTTTGATTTTGAATTATTTTGTTTTCTGCAAATATATTTAATGACTATCTGTCTTATTAATAATAGTTTATTAATTTATTTTTTGATCATCAAAATAATATATATTAATAAAATTTTTTATTTGAATTTACATCAAATATAATTATTAAGATTATTATAACTAAGTATTGTATTCATATTTTAGAACTATTAAAAATTTTTATATTTTCAAAGGTTATAACCTTTGAAAATCACAAAAATTCATAAAAATAAATTTTTTGTTATTACTTTGATAAAATAAAACCTATAAATCAATAAATAAACCTATAAATCAATAAATAAAACCTAAATGTGTAAACATATAAATCAATAAACTCATTAAACCCAAAACACTATAAACTTAACCATTAAATAGGTATACCCTAAATAATAAATCATAAATCTCATTTTTATTAGTATCTTTAGAATTTTATATATACATTTTAAATATTATTAGTTAATTTTATAGAATATAATTAAAAAATAAATTAATAGTTAGACAAATATAATTTAAATAATTTATTTTTCATCAAAAATATATAAGCTTATAAATAGATACAAAAATTTAAAAAATTATAATTAATATTAGTAAATTATTTCACTTTGATTTTGAATCATTATATGTTTTGTAAATATATTTTAAACAATATTAATCTTATTAATAATTATTATTAATCTTTTGTATGATCATTATTATAATATAATATCAATATAATTGTTATATTGAATTTACATGATATATAATTATTAAGATTATCATAACTAAATATGGTATTCACATTTAAAAAAATTTAAAAAATTGTTATAGTTTCAAAGGTTATATCCTTCAAAATGAGAACAAATAACAAAGATTTTTTTCTTATTTTATTTTTTATATAAAACCTATAACCTACTAATGCCTAAACACTTAAATCACTAAATTCTTAAATCGAAAAAACTCCTAAATATATAATCTTTAAACCTGTATATTTTCATATTATTAATATTAGTTTTATTTAATATCTATCTTATTAATATATTTTACTTTGATTTTGAATCATTTTAGGTTTGGCAAATAAATTTTATTTAATATCTATCTTATTAAGAAAAGTTTATTAATTTATTTTATTATGGTCATCATAATATCTATAAAAAAATTATTTATATTGAATTTACATAATATATAATTATTTAGATTATTTAAACAAAATAATATTTTCATATTTAAAAAAAATAAAAATTATTAAGTTTTCAAAGGTTATAATATTTGAAAATAAGAAAAAATAAAAAAATATATTTTTTGTTATTAGATTTTTTAAATAAAATCTATAAAAAAATTATTTATATTGAATTTAGATAATATATAATTATTTAGATTATTATAACAAAATAATATGTTCATATTTTAAAAAAAATTAAAAATTTTTAAGTTTTCAAAGGTTATAACATTTTAAAATAAGAAAAATAAAAAAATATATTTTTTTATTAGATTTTTAAATAAAATCTATAAAAAAATTATTTATATTGAATTTAACATAATATATAATTATTTAGATTATTATAAAAAAATAATATTTTCATATTTTATAAAAAATTAAAAATTATTAAGTTTTCAAAGGTTATAACATTTGAAAATAAGAAAAAATAAAAAATATATTTTTTGTTATTAGATTTTTTAAATAAAATCTATAAACCACAAACTACCTAAATTCTTAATGACTATACTCCTAAACCCCGAAGCCCATAAATACATAAGGGTTTAAATTAGTATACTTTAAATAATAAATAATAAATCTCATTTTTATTAGTATCCATTATAATTTAAATATTCATTTTAATTATTTATCAGTTTATTTTATAGATATATTAATTACAAAATAAATTATTAGTGAGACAGATATAATATAAATAATTTATTTCTTATCAAAAAATATAAGATCATAAAAAGAGGCAAAATTTTTAAAACAAAATATATTATTTAGTAATTTATTTTAAATTAATTTTGAATAATTTTAGATTTTCAATTATATTTTAATTTATATCATTCTAATTTATAATAGTTTATTAATTTATTTATTGATCATTATTATAATATCTATTAATAATATTATATATTGATTTTACATTATATATATTTATCAAGATTATTATAACGAAATATTATATTCACATTTAAAAAAATAATTAAAAATTATTATATATTCAAAGGTTATAACCTTCAAAATTCGATAAATCACCTAAGGCATAAACACTTAAATGACTAAACCCCAAACACCTAAATACTTAAACCATTAAACCTGTATATCCTGAATAATAAATAATAAATCTCAATTTTATTTGTATTCATTATAATTTTAATTATTTATTTTAATTATTTATTAGTTTATTTTATAGAATTATAATTACAAATAATTTATGATGAGGACAAATATAAGTTAATAATATATTTTTAATAACAAAAATATAAACTTATAAAAAAGCAAAATATTACAAAAAATGTATTATTTAGTAATATATACTTTAATTTTGAATAAATTTAGATTTTGCAAATATATTTTAAATAATATCTATCTTATTAATAATAGTTTCATTAATTTATTTATTGATCATTATTATAATATTCAGCAATTGATTATTTATATTGAATTTAAATGACTTATATTTATTAGATTATTATACTAAATATTATAATTACATTTGAAAAAAACTTTAGAAATTTTATATTTTCAAAGGTTATAATCTTGAAAAATTAGATAAAAAAATAGAAATAAATTTTTTGTTATAATCATTGTTTAAATAAACTTATAGACCACTAAATTCCTAAACACATAAATCTATAAACTCCTAAATAGAAAAGCCCCTAAATACTTAAAATTTAAACTCGTAAACCTTAAATATATTTAAATAATTTATTTTTCTTCAAAAAAAATATAATCTTATAAAAAGAAGCAAAAACTAAAAAACAAAAATTATTATTTGGTAATAAATTTTACTTTGATTTTGAATCATTTTAGGTTTTGCAATTATATTATAATTTATATCTATCATATTAAAAATAGCATATTAATTTATTTTTTGATAATTGATATCATAAATATCAATAAAATTATTTATATTTAGTTTATAATATATATAATTATAATGATTCTTATTACTAAATAGTGTATTCACATTTTTAAAAAATTTAAAATTATTACATTTTCAAAGGTTATAACCTTTGAAAATGTAATAAAATATCAAAAAAAAATTTTTGTTATTTCATTGTTTAAATAAATCATATAAACTACTAAATGCCTAAACACTTAGTTAAAAACTCCGAAATCTCGAAAACCCTAAATAGATAATCCTTTTAAACTGGTATACACTAAATAATAAATAATAAATCTCTATATTATTTTTTTCATTATAATTTAAAATATTCATTTTAATTATTTATTAGATTATTTTTATTAAATATTAATTACAATATAAATTATGTGTTAGACAAATATAATTTATATAAATTTTTTTATTCAAAAAATATTGATAAACTTATAAAAAGAAGAAAAAATTTCAAAACAAAAATTTATTATATAGTAATATATTTTGTTATCCTTCTAAATCATTTTAGGTTTTGTAATTATATTTTAATTGATATCTATCTTATTAATAATAGATTATTAATTTCTTTTTTAATCATTATTAGAATATTTATCAATAAAATTATTTATATTGAATTTATATGAAATATAAATATAATGATTATTATAACTAAATATTAAATTCACTTTTTAAAATAATTTAAAAATTATTATATTTTCAAAGGTTATAACATTTTAAAATATCAAAAAATAATAAAAATAATTTTTTTTAATTATTTTTTAAATAAAACCTATAACCACTAAATGCATACACAGTTAAATCAGTAGACTACTAAACCTCGTAATGCTTAAATACATAAACCATTAAACTATTATATACTACTTAATAATTAATAAATCGAATTTTTATTTCTATTTATTATAATTTTAAATATTTATTTTAATTATTTATTAGTTCATTACTATAGAAATATTTATTACAAAATAAATTGAGTGCGACAAATATAATTTAAATATTTTTTTTAATCAATAAAAGTCATTTACGCTTATATAATAAGTAAAAATTTAAAAATTAAAAATTATTATTAAGTAATATATTTTTCTTTTAATTTAGAATCGATTTTGGTTTTGTAAATATTTATAATTAATATATATCTTATTATTAATAGTTTATAATTTAATTTTGATCATTATTATAATATCTATCAATAAAATTGTTTATATTGAATTTATATGATATATAATTATTATATTATTATAACTAAATATTGTATTCCACATTTCAAAAAATTTTAAATATTATTATATTTTAAAAGGTTGACCTATGAAAATGAGAAAAAATTATAATTTTTTTATTTTATTGTTTAAATAAAACCTATAAACCACTAAATGCCCTAAAAACATAAATCGCTAAACTCCTAAATGACAAAACCTCTAATACTTAAACAATTAAACTGGTATACATTAATAATAAATCATAAATTTCATATTAATTTTTATTGAGTTTATTTTAAATTTTAAATTTAATTATTATTAGTTTTATTATGAAATATTAATTACAAAATAAATTATTAGTTAGATAGATCAAATTTAAATTAAACTGGTATACCCTAAATAATAAATAATAAACCTCATTTTTTTTCATTATAATTTTAAATATACATTTTAATTATTTATTTGTATATTTTTATATAATTATTAATTACAAAATAAACTGAGTTAAACAATATAATTTATATAAATTTATTTTCATCAAAATTTATAAATAAACTTTTTAAAAGAAAAAAAAATTCAAACCAAAAAATTATTATATAGTATTTATTTTGCTTTTCTTCTGAATAATTTATGGTTTGTTAATTATATTTTAATTGATATCTATCTTACTAATAATAAATTATTAATTATTTTTTGATCATTATTAGAATATTATCAATAAAATGTTTATATTGAATTTATATCATAAATAAATATAATGATTATTATGACTAAATATTATATTAACTTTTGAAAAAAAAAATTAAAATTATTAAATTTTCAAAAGGTTTTGACCTTTGAAAATGTGTAAAACATAAAAAAAATAGTTTTTTTATTATTTCATTGTTTAAATAAACCTATACACCACTAAATACCTAAACACTTCGTTGACTAAACTACAAAATCTCGATACCCTATATAGATCATCCTTTAAACCAGCATACCAAAATAATAATTAATAAATCTCATTTTTATTTGTTTTCATTATAATTTTAAAAAATCATTTTTATTGTTTAGTTTTTTATTTAGATATATATATATTAATCATTAAATAAATTATGAGTTAAAAATATAATTTATTAAAAATATTTTTCTTCAAAAAATATATAAGCTTATAAATATCTTTAAATTTAAAAAACAAATAATTATTATTTAGTGATATATTTTGTTTTGCTTTTTGAATCATTTTAGGTTTTGATATTATATTTTAAGTAATATCAATCTTATTCATAATAGATTATTGATATATTTTTGATAATTATTAGAATAATCATCAATAAAATAGTTTATATTGAATTATATGATATATAATTATTATGATTATTATAAATATATTTATATTCACTTTTCGAAAAGAAATTTAAAAATTATTATATTTTCAAAGGTTATAACCTTAAAAATTATAAAAAATAATAAAAATAAATTTTTTGTTATTTCATTTTTAAAATAAACCCTATAGATCATTAAATGCATACTTACTTAATCAGTAAGCTCATAGACCTCCGAAACCCCTAAATACATAAACTTTTAACAGCTATATACTACTTAATAATAATAAATCTCATTTTTATTTCTATTTATTATAATTTTAAATATTCATTTAATTATTTAAAGTTTAATTTTTTAGAGAAAATTAATTACAAAATAAATTGAGTGAGGACAAATATTATTTAAATAATTTATTTTTAATCAATAAAAAAATATAAGCTTATAAAAAGAAGGAAATATTTGAAAATTAAATATTATTATTTAGTAATATATTTGATTTGATTTCGAATCATTTTGTTTTTATGTAAATATAAATTTAATTAATATTTATATTATTAATAATAGTTTATATTTAATTTTTGATCATTATAATACTATCTATCATTAAAATTGTTTTATATTGAAATTTATAGATATATAATTAGTAATATTAATATAATTTACAGGTATTCACATTTCCAAAAAATTAAAAAATTATTTTATTTTAAAAGGTTATAACCTTTGAAAATCAGATATAATCAAAAAAAATTTTTTATATTATATTATATAAATAAAAGCGATAAACCACTAAAGCCTAAAAACATAAATTCTAAAGTCCTAAACAACAAAACTTCTAAATTAAACAGTCCATAAACCGGTATACCATATATAATAAATCATAAATCTCATTTTAATTTGTATTCATAATAATTTAAATATTGATTTTAATTATTTATTAGTTTATTTTTATAGAAATATTAATTGCAAATAAATAAATTAGTAGACAAATATAATTTTAATAATTTATTTTTAATCAAAAAATAAAATAAGCTTATAAAAAGAAGTAAAAAGTTAAAACAAAAAATTATCATTTAGTAATATATTTGACTTTCATTTTGAATCAATATAGGTTTTGCATTTATATATTAATGCTATCAATCGTATTAATAATAGTTTATTAATTTATTTTTTAATCATTATTATAAGTATCTATCAATAAAATTACTTATATTGAATTTAAATGTCTTATAATTATTAAGATTATTATAACTAAATATTATATTTACATTTGAAAAATTTTAAAAATTATTATATTTTCAAAGGTATAACCTTCAAAATATAAAAAATCAAAATTATATTTTTTTATTATTTATTATTTAAATAAAACTTATAACCACTAAAGGACTAATCATTTAAATATTTAGACTCCTTAACCCAAACCCCCCTAATACTTAACCATTAAACCTATATAACCTAAATAATAAATAATAATTTCATTTTTTTTTGTATTCATTATAATTTTAAATATTCATTTTGATTATTTTTAGTTATTTTTATAGAAATATTAATTACAAAATAAATAATGAGTGAGACTATAATGTAAATATATTTTTTATGAAAAAAAAATAAGCTTATAAAAATAAACAAAATTTCAAAAATTTAAAATTTATTTAGTAAGATAATTTAATTTGATTTTGAATTATTTTGGGTTCTGCAAATATATTTTAATTAATATCTATGTTATTAAGATAGTTTATTAATTATTTTTCGATCATTATAATATATAATAATAAAAGTTTTTATATTAAATTTACATCAAATATAATTTTTAAGATTATTATAACTAAGTATTGCATTCATATTTTAGAAGATTAAAAAATTATTATATTTCAAGGTAAAATAACCTTTGAAATCACGAAGATTCATAAAAATATATTTTTTTGTTATTTCATTTATTAAATAAAACCTATAAACACCTAAATGTGCAAACTTATAAATCAATAAACTCATTAACCCCAAAACCCAAAAAACTTAAACCAGTAAATAGGTATATCCTAAATAATAAATAAAAATCTCTTTTATTAATATTCATTATAATTTTAATATTCATTTAATTATTTATCAATTTTATTTTTATAGAACTATTAATTACGAAATAAATTATTAGTGAAACAGATATAATTTATATTTTATTTTTCATCAAAAAAAAATATATGCTTAGGCCAAAATTTTTAAATAAAAAATTATTATTTAGTAATATATCTGATTTTGATTTTGAATCATCTTAGATTCTACAATTATATTTAATTTATATCATACTTATTAATACTAGTTTATTAATTATTTATTGATCAGTATTATAATATTTATTTATAAAATTATTATATTTTGTTTACATTATATATATTACTAAGATTATTATAACTAAATATTTATTCACATTTAAAATAAATTTAAAATTATTATATTTTCAAAGGTTACAACCTTCAAAAATTAAAAAAATTCAAAAATTAAATTTTTTGTTTTTTAATTCTTTAGATAATAACAATAAATCACTAAAGGTCTAAACACTTAAATCACTAAACTCCTAGACCCAAAACACGTAATACTTAAACCCTTCTACCGGTATAATCTGAATAATAAATAATAAATCTCAATTTTATTTGTATTGATTATAATTTTAAATAATTATTTTAATAATTTATTAGTTTATTATTATATAATTATAAATTACAAAATAAATTATGAGTAAAGACAAATTAATATAAATAATTTATTTATATTAACAAAAATATAAACTTATAAAAAGAATCAAAACATTAAAAAATTATTATTAATAATATATTTACTTTGATTTTGAATAAATTTAGATTTTGCAAAAATATTTAAATAATATCTATATATTATAATAGTTTATTAAATTTTTTTGATCATTATTATAATATCCAGCAATGTGATTATTAATATTGAATTTAAATGACTTATAATTATTAAGATTATTATAACTAAATATATATTTACATTTGAAAAAAATTTAAAAAATTATTATATTTCAAAGGTTATACCATTCAAAAATGATACAAAATAACAAAAATAAATCTTTTGATTATATCATTGTTTAAATAAAACGTATAAACCATTAAATAACTGAACACATAAATCTCTAAACTCCTAAACCCCGAAGCCCCTAAATACTTAAACCTTTAAACTCATAAACCTTAAATATAATTTAAATAATATATTGAAATATTAATTACAAAATAAATTAAGAGTGATACAAGTATAATTTAATATTTATTTTTCATCAAAAAAATATATAAGCTTATAAAAAGAAGAAAAAACTAAAAAACAAAATTATTATTTAGTAATAAATTTTACATTGTTTTTGAAATCATTTTAGGTTTTTTAATTATATTTTAATTTATATTTATCATATTAATAATAGCATATTAATTTATTTTTTGATAATTGATATCCTATCTATCAATAAAATTGTTTATATTAAGTTTATATTATATATAATTATAATGATTATTATTACTACATATTGTATTCACATTTTAAAAAAATTAAATTATTATATTTTCCAAGGTTATAACCTTTGAAAATGTGAAAAAATATCAAAAATATTTTTTTTTGTTATTTCATTGTTTAAATAAAACCTATAAACCACTAAATGCCTAAAAACAGAAATCGCTAAACTTTTAAATGACAAAACCTCTAAATACTTAAACCATTAACTTGGTAAACATTAATAATAATTCATAAATCTCCTTTTTAATTTTTATTCAGTAAAATTTTAAATTTTAATTTTAATTATTATCATTTTATTTTTATAGAAATATTAATTACAAAATAAATTATTAGTGAGACGATCTAATTTAAATTAAAATAGTATCCCTAAATAATAAATAATAAATCTAATTTTTTTCATTATTATTTTAAATATTCATTTTTAATTATTTATTTGTTATTTATATACAAATATTAATTACAAAATTAATTGAGCTAGACAAAAATAATTTATATAAATTATATTTCATCAAAAAATTATAGATAAACTTTTTAAAAGAAAAAAAAATTCAAAACAAAAATTATTATATAGTAATATATTTGCTTTGCTTCTGAATCATTTTAGGTTTTGTAATTATATTTTAATAGATATCTATCTTTTTAATAATAGATTATTAATTTATTTTTTGATCATTATTAGAATATTTATCAATTAAATTGTTTAAATTGAATTTACTATGATATATAATATAAAGATTATTATAACTAAAATTTATATTTACATTTGAAAATAATTTAAAAATTATTATATTTTTAATGGGTATCATCTTTGAAAATGAGATAAAATCACAAAATAAATTTTTTTGTTATTTTATTGTTTATATAAAACCTATAAACTATCTAAATGCCTAAATGCTTAAATCATTAACTCCTAAACCCCAAAATCTCAAAACCTTAAATACTTAACATTTAACCATCTTTAAAGGTTTAAGTATTTATAATAATATATAAATATCTATCAATAAATAATAGTTTATTAATTTATTTTTTGATCATTATTATATTTATATTTATATTTAGTTTATTAATATCTATCAATAAAATTGTTTATTTTTAATTTACATGATATAAAATTATTAGTTTATTATAACTAAATATTGTATTCACATTTGAAAAAAATTTTAAAATTATTATATTTATAAAGGATATAACCTTCAAAATTGATAAAAAATTTGAAAAATAATTATTTTGTTATTTCATATTTAAATAAAACATATAACTACTAAATGCCTAAACATTTAAATCACTAACTCCTAAACTCCTAAATACTTAAACCATTAAACCGGTATACCCTAAATAATTAATCATAAATCTCATTTTTATTTGTATTCATTATAATTTTAATATTCATTTTAATTATTTATTAGTTTATTTTTATAGAAATATTAATTGCAAAATAAAATTATGAATGAGACAAATATAATGTAAATAATTTATCTTCATCAAAAAACTTTATATGCTTATAAAAGAATTCAAAAATTTAAAAATAAAAAATTATTATTTAGTAATATATTTTACTTTGATTTTGAATCATTTTAGGTTTTGCAAATATATTTTAATTAATATTTATCTTATTAATAATAGTTTATTAATCTATTTTATGATCAGTATTATAATATCGATCAATAAAATTATTTATATTGAAATTTACATGATATTTAATTTTTATGATTATTATAATTAAATATTGTATTAACATTTAAAAAAAATTAAAAATTATAATATTTCCAATGGTTATAACCTTGAAAATGAGAAAAAATCATAAAAATAATTTTTTGTTATTTAATTATTTAAATAAAACCTATAAACCACAAAATACATAAATACTTAAATTACTAAACTCCTAAACCCTGATACTAGCTACCACCACACACACATAGCGACGGACCAAGTACCACGTGCACATATTCTTGTCCATTTTGGTGTAGCATTTAGAGGGGCCAGCAAGTCCTGGAAGCAACTAGAAGTATGGGCCACCAGCTTGTAGAGGGTCCCACTAGCAAGCCGGATGATACATTCAGACAACTGACGAGACCGAGCAAAGTGGTCGGGAGTAAACCCAGGAGTAGCTAGGAGTGGGTCCCACTAGCCTTATCAGGCACCATAGAGGGCCACCCAACCATCGCCTAACATGGAATAGGGTTATCCATGATTAATTGGAGAGCCGGCAAAATTCGAAAGCATACAAAGTTGGGCCAGTAAGAAATAGTAGTCCTAGACCAGCCACACGGTAGCAAAAGATTCAAACTTGTAGTTTAATGTTTATAGGCTTATTTGTATTTTGGACTTTGTATGCACCATGTACTTGTGAGATGGATCATGCATATACTCACGCACACAATTTCTTGTCTTCTATGTAGCATGCAATGAGGGCAACTGAAACCATGAGTATCTCTAAGTGGGGCCCACTAATGCATTTTGTAAATAAACATTAGGCGATGCTACACTCCCGGGAGCAAAAGACCCATCTTATAGCATTTTGTAATTTTACTAGTATTCTAGATTGGTTGTACGCGTAGATAATTAGACTATGAGATGGACTTCATCACACATGCACACCGATGCATGCATATTTTTTGATATTTTGTCGGTGCAACATACAGCCACTTCTTTGAGCTGAGGAGGAAGCATTCTAACCAATAGATACTATTTGAGGATCATTGGAGCAAAAGAAAGTGGAATTCATAGGTGAGAATGAATTGACAAAGTGCCGTAGATATGGACATGTGGAATTTATGGTATTCAGTTTTACATGTATTTCATTTCATAGCAATGACATAGGCAAATGCTTGATGCTGCATGCCTCACACAATACAATCTTATATTTGCATAGTTTTAATATGGTGCATCATTCAGGTTCCTCCAAAAGGCTTGGTCAAATCCGAATGGAAAGGACTAGTGCGCATAATGACTCAATGCCAACTCTGAAGTCCGGGAATGCAGGTGATTTTTGTTGTATTCGTATGCTTTGAATTATTAGGCATTATCTTTTTTATGTATTTTATGCATAGAATCATTAAGGTGCATAGGATTTGCTGGTGGTGGCCTAAATTAGTCAGTTTTTTAGTCTCTTGTAAGTTGTGTGCCTAAATGATAAATAAAGTGTGTATTTCCAAAAAAAACAAAAAAAACAATAAACCCTAAACTTTAAATCCTAAACCCTAAACCATAAACCCTAAACTTTAAATCCTAAAACCCTAAACCATAAACTATAACCCTAATCCATAAACCCTAATCCTAAATCTCATTTATGCACTTTTATAATCAAATGACTAAGTGTTAAATTTAATATTGAAATTCAAACTTTTAGGAATGTCACAGATTTATCTTTTTGTA
This sequence comes from Sapria himalayana, assembly GCA_029783825.1. Taxonomy (NCBI): domain Eukaryota; kingdom Viridiplantae; phylum Streptophyta; class Magnoliopsida; order Malpighiales; family Rafflesiaceae; genus Sapria; species Sapria himalayana. Next base: position 70,025 of record JAREIK010016466.1, on the reverse strand, counting down.
TATGTAACACAAAGTCATGACTCAAGGGGTGAGTTATAGATTCATTCCCTTTCTTGCTTTAGATTATTGTAGCATTAGAAATGGTCATGATTGTATATTTTGTCTCCAGAACACAAAATCATACGATCAGAATATGCCATAACTTGTGTCTCTCTAGCGAACATATTGTTATGGCACTAATAATGATCAAGACTACATATTTAATCACTATAATACTAGGTCACAGTATTGGATATGACCATAGCTTGTGCATTTTTATCTTTATATGCAAAGTCATTGCACTAGGAATGATTGTAACTTTGGACATTCCTCAAGAGCAAAAGTCATGACCCTAGAAATAGTTAAAGCTCGAGTACTACTCTTTATAACTTTTCTATAGCTAAAATTCTTGGGATTTGAAATATCACTTTAGCTTTTTCCTTTGATTTGTGACCTAAGTGTCAATATGCAAGACTAATATTTTGAGCAATGATTATAACCTTTTATACATTTGAATATTATTCATTTACAACTTTTTGGGTATTATGAGCTTGTATACATAACTCATTTAATATAAAAAGAAAGAAATGATACTTTTATTCTAAAGAATATAAAAAAAGGCTTAGACATGCCAATAAAATAAATTTTTTGATTCTTGATTGAAAGAGGGCCCATACTTCTTGCCTTGCTCAAAACGCCAGGGGCTAGTTTGTTCTAATAGGCTACAAGGTGGTTATTTTTTTGAGGTGAACTATGTTTTAAAAAAATTGCTTTGAGTGTGTGCATGAGAATATTTTAGAAGAAATTACAATAATCAATATAAATAGCATCCTCAATAACTAGCTATTTCAACACATAGGGTACAACTTTAGTTTAGCCTGTTTGCGTACATGTGTCAAATTAACTTTGATAGCCTAGTGATTCAACATCAAACATGATAAGACATAATAGATATTATGTAAAAGATCCGATTATTTTGGTTAGAGCTTTAGCAATCATTCTAGAGTTGAGAGAGGAACAAAATAAATTTTTTTTAATTATTCAGTATAATTTTAATTTTTATTTTAATTATTTATCAGTTTATTTTTATATAAATATTAATTACAAAATAAATTATTAGTGAGATAGATCTAATTTAAATTAAACCGGTATATCCTAAATAATAAAGAATAAATCTCATTTTTTTTTCATTTTAATTTTAAATATTCAAATTTAATTATTTATTTGTTTATTTTTATATCATAATTAATTACAAAATAAATATGAGTTACACAAATATAATTTATATAAATTATTTTTCATCAAAATAATATATATAAACTTTTTAAAAGAAAAAAAAAATTCAAAACAAAAATTATTATATAATAATATATTTTTCTTTGCTTCTGAATCATTTTAGGTTTTGTAATTATATTATAATTGGTATCTATCTTATTGATAATAGATTATTAATTTATTTTTGATCATTATTAGAATATTTATCAATAAAATAGTTTATAATGAATTTATATGATATATAAATATAATGATTATTATAACTAAATATTTAATTTACTTTTGAAAAAAAATTAAAAATTATTATATTTTCAAAGGTTTAACCATTGAAAATATCAAAAAATTATAAAATAATTTTTTTGTTTTTTTTATTTTTAAATAAAACCTATAAACAACTAAATGCTTACAGTGTTAAAAAAGTAAACTCCTAGACCCGTAATGCCTAAATATAGTAACCATTAAACCGATATATAATACATAATAAATAATAAATCTAATTTTTATTTCTATTTATTATAATTTTAAATATTCATTTTAATTATATATTAGTTTATTTTTATAAAATATTTATAACAAAATAAATATGAGTGCCACAAATATAATTTAAATAATTTATTTTTAATGATATAATATATATACACATATAAAAGAAGTATAAATTTAAAAATTTAAATTATTATCCAGTAATATATTTTACTTTAATTTTGAATCGATTTGGGTTTTGTAAATATTTTTAATAAATTTTTATATTTTTATTAATAGTTTATTAATTTAATTTTTGATCATTATTATAATATCTATCAATAAAATTGTTTATATTGAATTTATATGATATATAATTATTAATATTATTATATATAAAATATTATATTTACATTTATACAATATTATTATATAATATATTTTAAATATTATTATATTTTCAAAGTTTATATAACCTATGAAAATGAGAAAAAATTATAAAATTTTTTAATTATTTTATTTTTTAAATAAAGCCTATAAACAACTAAATGCCCTAAAAACATAAATCACTAAATTTTCTAATGATAAAACATCTAAATACTTAAACCATTAAACTGGTATACATTAATAATAAATCATAAAACTCATTTTAATTTTTATTCAATAAAATTTAAATTTTTATTTTAATTATTTATCAGTTTATTTTTATAGAAATATTAAATACAAAATAAATTATTAGTGAGAGAGATATAATTAAAATTAAACTGGTATACTCTAAATAATAATTAATAAATCTCATTTTTTTTCATTATAATTTTAAATATTCATTTTAATTATTTATTTAATTATTTTTATATAAATATTAATTACAAAATAAATTATGAGTTAGACAAATAAATTTATATAAATTATTTTTAATCAAAAATATAAATAAACTTTTTAAAATAAAAAAAATTCAAACAAAAATTATTATATTGTAATATATTTGCTTTGCTTTGAATTATTTTAGGATTTGTAATTATATTTTAATTGATACCTACCTTATTAATAATAGATTATTAATTTATTTTTTGATCATTATTAGAATATTTATCAATAAAATTGGTTATATTAAATTTATATGATATATAAATATAATGATTATTATAACTAAATATTGTATTCACATTTGAAAAAAATTTAAAACTTATTATATTTTCAAAGGTTATAAACTTAAAAAATTAGAAAAAATAATAAAAATAAATTATTCATTATTTCATTTTTTAAATAAAACCTATAGATCATTAAATGCTTACTTACTTAAATTAGTAAGCTCATAAACCCCGAAACCCCTAAATACATAAACCTTTTAACAGCTATATACTACTTAATAAATAATAAATCTCATTTTTATTTTTATTTATTATAATTTTAAATATTCATTTTAATTATTTTAAGTTCATTTTTTTAGAAAAATTAATTAAAAATAAATTTCGAGTGAGACAAATATTATTTAAATAATTTATTTTAGTAAAAAAAATATAAGCTTATAAAAAGAAGGATAATTTTAAAAATTAAATATTATTATTTAGAAATATATTTAGATTTGATTTTTGAATCATTTTGTGTTATGTAAATATATTTAAATTAATATTTATATTATTAATAATTGTTTATAATTTAATTTTGATCATTTTTATAATATCTATCATTAAAATTATTTATATTGAATTTATATGATATATAATTAGTAAGATTAATATAATTATACATTGTATTCACATTTCAAAAAATTTCAAACATTATTTTATTTTCAAAGATTATCACCTTTGAAAATTAGAAAAAATCAAAAAATGAATTTTAAATTTTTATTATATAAATAAAACATATAAACCACTAAATGCCTAAAAAATAAATTACTAAACTCCTAAACTACAAAACTCATAAATAATCAAACCATTAAACTAGTATGCCATATATAATAAATCATAAAACTCATTTTAATTTGTATTCATTATAATTTTAAATATTCATTTTAATTATTTATTAGTTTATTTTTTATAGAAATATCAATCACAAAATAAATAATGAGTTAAACAATATAATTTTAATAATTTATTTTTAATCAAAAAAAATAAGCATATAAAAAGAAGTAATAATTTAAAAACAAAAATTATTATTTAGTAATATATTTAACTTTGATTTTGAATCATTATATAGTGGTTTTGCAATTATATTTTAATTGCGATCAATCTTATTATTAATAGTTTATTAATTTATTATTTGATCATTTTTATATTATCGATCAATATTATTACTTATATTCAATTTAAATGTCTTCTAATTATTAAGTTATTATAACTAAATATTAAATTTACATTTGATAAAATTTAAAAATTATTATATTTTCAAGGTTATAACTTTCAAAATGATAAAAAATCACAAAAAAAAAATTTTTTATTTTATTATTTAAATAAAACATATAAACCACTAAATGTCTAAACATTTAAATCTCTAGACTCCTAAACCCCAAAACCCTCTAAATACTTAAACCATTAAACCTATATGACCTATAAATAACAAATCTCATTTTTATTTGTATTCTTTATAATTTTAAATATTCATTTTAATATTTTTTAGTTTATTTTTATAGAAATATTAATTATAAAATAAATAATGAGTGAGACAGATAACGTTTAAATAAATTATTTTTATTATAAAAAATAAGCTTATAAAAATAAACAAAATTTCAAAATTTAAAATTTCAATTAGTATTATAATTTACTTTGATTTGAATTATTTTGGGTTTTGCAAATATATTTAATTAATATCTATCTTATTAATAATAGTTTATTAATTTAATTTTAGATCATTTTTTATAATATATATTAATACATTTTTTTATATAGAATCTACAACAAATATAATTATTACGATTATTATAACTAAGTATTGTAATCATATTTTAAAACTATTAAAAAATTATTATATTTTTAAAGTTTATAACATTTGAAAATAATGAAAATTCATAAATATAAATTTTTGTTATTTCTTTGATTAAATAAAACCTATAAACACCTAAATGTGTAAACATATAAATCAATAAACTCATTAATCCTAAAACCACAAAAAACATAAACAATTAAATAGTTATATGCTAAATAATTAATCATAAATCTCATTTTTAATAGTATTAATTATAATTTTAAATACAAATTTTAATTATTTATTAGTTTATTTTTATATAAATATAAATTAAAAAATAAATTATTAGTGAGGCAAATATAATTTAAATATTTTATTTTCATCAAAAAATATATAGGCTTATAAATTGATACATAAATTTAAAAATTTAAATTAATATATAGTAAAATATTTCACTTTGATTTTGAGTCATTTTAGGTTTTGCAAATATATTTTAAACAATATTTATCTTTTTAATAATTGATTATTACTTTTTTATGATCATTATTATAATAATAACAATATTTTGTAATTAATATTTCTATAAAAATAAACTGATAAATAATTAAAATGAATATTTAAAAGTATAATGAATACTAATAAAAATGAGAATTATGATTTATTATTTAGACTATACTAATTTAATGTTTTGAGTATTTATAAGCTTCGGAAAATATAAGTTTAGTTATTTTAGTATTTAGTCATTTAGTGGTTTATAAGTTTTATTTAAAAAATAAAATAAAAAATTTTTTTTGTAATTTTTTCTTATTTTTGATGGTTATAACCTTTGAAAATATAATAATTTTTAATTTTTTTTGAAAAGGAATACAATATGAAGTTAATAATCATAATTATTAAATATCATATAAATTCAAAATAATTTATTTTATTGGTATATATTATAATAATGATAATTAAAAAATAATAAACAAGTATTAATAAGATAAATATTATTTAAAATATATTTGCAAACCTAAAATGATTCAAAATCAAAGTGAAATATTTTACTAAATATTAATTTTAAATTTTTTATCCATTTATATGCTTATATATTTTTTGATTAAAATAAATTTTTAAATTATATTTGTCTCAATAATAATTATATTTTAATTTATATTTATATAAAATAAACTAATAAATAATTAAGATGTATGTTTAAAATTATAATGAATACTAAAAAAAATGAGATTTATTATTTATTATATATAGTATACAGGTTTAATGGTTAAATTATTTAGGGGTTTTGTCATTTAGAAGTTTATAAATTTATGTTTTTAACCATTTAGTGATTAATAGGTTTTATTTATATAATAAAAATAAAAAAAAATTTTATATTTTTATGAATTTCAAAGGTTATAAACTTTGAAAAAAAAATAATTTTTAAACTTTTTTAAAATGTGAATACCATGTATAATTATATTAATCTTACTAATTATATATCATATAAATTAAATATAAATAATTTTATTGATAGATATTATAATAATGATCAAAAATTAAATTAACAAACTATTTTTAAAAATCTAAATATAATTAAAATATATTTAAATAACACAAATTATTCAAAATCAAATAAAAATATATTACTAAATAATAATATTTAATTTTTAAATTTTTTTTTCTTTTTTTAAGCTTATATTTTTTTTTTGATTAAATATAAATTATTTAAATATTATTTGTCTCATACAAAATTTATTTTGAATTAATTTTTCTAAAAAATTAAACTATAAATAATTAAAATGAATATTTAAAATTATAATAAATAAAAATATAAATGAGATTTATTATTTAATAAGTAGAATAAGCTATTAAAAGGTTTATGTATTTATGGGTTTCGGGGTTTATGAGCTTACTAATTTAAGTAAGTAATCAATTAATGATATATAGGGTTTATTTAAAAAATGAAATAACAAAAAATTTATTTTTATTATTTTTTCTCATTTTTTAAGGTTATACCTTTTGAAAATATAATAATTTTTAAATTTTTTTTAAAAGTGAATACACTATTATTTATAATAATCATAATGAATATATATAAAATAAATTCAATATAAATAATTTTATCGATAGATATTCTAATAATTATCAAAAAATAAAATAAAAATCTATTATGAATAAGATTGATATTACTTAAAATATAATATCAAAACCTAAAATGATTTAAAAGCAAAGCAAAATATATTACTAAATAATAATTATTTGTTTTTATATTTGTATTCTTTTTATAATTATCTATTTTGTCATGAAAAATAATTTTTATAAATTAAATTTTTAACTCATAATTTATTTTATAATTAATAAAGATATACAAATAAAAAACTAAAAATCAAAATGATTTTTTTAAATTATAATGAAAACAAAAAAAAATGATATTATTAATTATTATTTAGTGTATACCAGTTTAAAGGATTATCTATATATGGGTATAAGGATTTAGTAGTTTAGTTATTTAAGTGTTTAGGCATTTAGTGGCGTCTAGCTATTATTTAAATAATGAAATAAAAAAAATAATTTTTTTTTTCACATGTTCAAAGGTTATAATCTTTTGAAATATAAAAATTTTAAAACTTTTTTCAAAAGTGAATAGAATATTTAGTTATAATAATCATTAAATTTATATATCATATAAACTCAATATAAACATTTTTATTGATAAATATTCTAATAATGATCAAAAAATAAATTAATAATCTATTATTAATAAGATATATATCATTTAAATTATAATTACAAATATTAAAATGATTCAGAAGCTAAGCAAAATATATTACTATATAATAATTTTTTGTTTTGAAATTTGTTTTTAAAAATTTATGTTTATATTTTTTTGATAAAAAATAATTTATATAAATTATATTTGTTTAACTCATAAATTATTTTGTAATTAATATTTATATAAAAATATACAAATAAATAATTAAAATGAAAATTTAAAATTATAATGAAAAAAAAATGAGTTTTATTATTTATTATTTAGGGTATAACGCTTTAATTTAAATTAGATCTATCTAACTAATAATTTATTTTGTAATTAATATTTCTATAAAATAAACTGATAAATAATTAAAATAAAAATTTAAAATTAAACTGAATAAAAATTAAAATGAAATTTATGATTTATTATTTTTGTATACTAGTTTAATTGTTTAAGTATTTAGAGGTTTTGTCATTATGTAGTTTAGCTATTCATGTTTTTAGGCATTTAGTGGTTTATATGTTTTATTTAAATAATAAAATAACAAAAAAAATATTTGAAATTTTTTCTCATTTTCATTGGTCATAACCTTTGAAAATATAATAATATTTAACATTTTTTGAAATGTGAATATAATATTTAGTTACAATAATATTCATAATTATATATCATATAAATTCAAAATAAACAATTTTATTGATAGATATTATAATAATGATAAAAAATTAAATTAATAAACTATTAATAATATGATAGATATTAATTACAAAATATTTACAAAACCCAAATTGATTGAAAATTAAAGTAAAATATTTTTAATTAATAATAATTTTTAATTTTTAAATTTTTACTTATTTTATAAGCGTAAATAATTTTATTGATTAAAAAATTATTTAGATTATATTTCTCGCAAGCAAAATTTATTTTGTAATAAATATTTCAATAGAAATAAACTAATAAATAATTAAAATAAATATTTAAAATTATAATAAATAGAAATAAAAATTAGATATATTAATTATTAAGTAGTATATAGTGGTTTAATGGTTTATGTATTTAGGCATTATGATGTTTAAAAGTTTACTGATTTATCTGTGTATGCATTTAGTGTTTATAGGTTTTATTTAAAAAATAAATAAACAAAAAAATTATTTTTATTATTTTTTGATATTTTAAATGTTATAAACTTTGAAAATATAATAATTTTTAATTTTTTTTCTAAAGTGAATTCAATATTTAGTTATAATAATTATTATATTTATATTTCATATAAATTCAATATAAATAATTTTATTGATAAATATTCTAAAATTATCAAAAAATAAATTAATAATCTATTATTATTAAGATATATATCAATTAAAATATAATTACAAAACCTAAAATGATTCATAAGGAAAGAAAAATATATTACTATATAATAAATTTTTGTTTTGAAATTTTTTGATGAAAAATAATGTATATAAATTATATTTGTCTAACAAATAATTAATATTGTATTTAATATTTAATAAAAACAAATGAATAAATAATTAAAATGAATATTTTAAATTATAATGAAAAAAATAATATTGAGATTTATTATTTATTATTTAGGGTATACCAGTTTAAAAGGATTATCTATTTAGGGTTTTCTAGATTTTTGAGTTATTGACTTAAGTGTTTAGGCATTTAGTAGTTTAATGGATTTATTTAAATAATGAAATAACATAAAAATTATTTTTGATATTTTTCACATTTTCAAAGGTTATAGTTTTGAAATATAATAATTTTAAATTTTTTAAAAAATGTGAATACAATATTTAGTAATAAGAATCATTATGATTATATATAATATAAACTAAATATAACAATTTTATTGATAGATGTGATATCAATTATCAAAAATAAATTAATATGCTATTATTAATATGATAGATATAATTAAAAATTGAATTACAAAAATTGTATGATTAAAAATCAAAGTAAATATATTTCTAAATAATAATTTTTGTTTTTTAGTTTTTGCTTCATTTTATAAGATTATATATTTTTTTGATAAAAATAAATTATTTAAATTATATTTGTATCACTCATAATTTATTTTGTAATTAACATTTCAATAAATTATTTAAATTATATTTAAGGTTTACGAGTTTAAAGGTTTAAGTATTTAGGGGCTTCACGATTTAGGAGTTTAGAGATATATGTGGTTAGCTATTTAATTGTTTATAAGTTTTATTTAAACAATGATATAACAAAAATTTATTCTTTGTTATTTTTTCTCATTTTCTAAGGTTATAACCTTTGAAAATATAACAATTTTTAAATTTTTTTTAAATGTGATTACTATATTAGTTATGATAATATTAATAATTATATATCATATAAATTCAATATAAACAATTATATTGATAGATATTATATTAATGATCAAAAAATAAATTAATAAACTATTTTTAATAATATAAATAATAATTAAAATATATTTACATAACACAATGATTCAAAATCAAATCAAAATATATTACTAAATAAAAATATTTAGATGAAAAATATATTATTATATAAAAATGATTCAGAAGAAAGCAAAATATATTACTATATAATAATTAGTTTTTTTGAAATTTTTTTTTCTTTTAAAATAAATTATTTTTTATTTTAATGAAAAATAATTTATATAAATTATATTTCTCTAACTCAAAATTTATTTTGTAATTAATATTTATATAAAAATAAACAAATAAATAATTAAATTGAATATTTAAAATTATAATGAAAACAATAATATTGAGAATTATTATTTATCATTTAGGGTTTTAGAGATTTAGGAGTTATTGAATTAAGTCTTTAGGCATTTGGTGGTTTATAGGTTTTATTTAAACAATGAAATATCAAAAAAAAAATATTTTTATTATTTTTCACATTTTCAAAGGTTATAATCATTGAAAATATAATAATTTTAAAATTTTTTCCAAAAGTGAATTCAATATTTAGTTATAATAATCATTATATTTATATATCTTATAAATTCAATATAAACAAATTTATTGATAAATATTCTAATAATGATCAAAAAATAAATTAATAATCTATTATTAATAAGATAGATATCAATTAAAATATAAATACAAATCCCATAATGATTCAGAAGCAAAGCAAATTATATTATTATATAATAATTTTTTGTTATTAATTTTTTTTCTTTTAATAAGTTTATCTATATTTTTTTGATGAAAAATAATTTATATAAATTATAATTGTCTAACTCATAATTTATTTTTTAATTAATATTTATATAAAAATAAACATAAATAATTGAAATGAATATTTAAAATTATAATGAAATAAATAAAAATTTGATTTATTGTTTATTATTTAAGATATAACTAATTAAAAAATTATCTATTTAGGGTTTTCGAGATTTAGAAGTTATTCATTTAAGTATTTAGGCATTTAGTGGTTTATAGGTTTTATTTAAAATATGAAATAACAAATAAATTATTTTTGATATTTTTTCAAATTTTCAAAGATTATAACATTTGAAAATATAATAATTTTAAAATTTTTTAAAAATTTGAATACAATATTTAGTAATAATATTTATTATAAAAATATATAATATAAACTAAATATAAACAATTTTTTTGATAGATATTATATCAATTATCAAATAATAAATTAATAAACTATTATTAATATGATAAATATAAATTAAAATTTAATTACAAAAACTAAAATGATTAAAAATCAAATTAAATTTATACTGAATAATAATTTTTGTTTTTTATTTTTTGACTAATTTTATAAGATTATATATTTTTTTGATAAAAAATAAATTATTTAAATTATATTTGTATCACTCATAATTTATTTTGTAATTAATATTTCAATAAATTATTTAAATTATATTTAATGTTTACGAGTTTAAAGGTTTAAGTATTTAGGGGCTTAGAGGTTTAGGAGCATAGAGATTTATGTGTTTAGGTATTTAATGGTTTATAAGTTTTATTTAAATAATGATATAACAAAAAATTTATTTTTTTTTATTTTTTCACATTTTCTAAGGTTATAACCTTTGAAAATATAACAATTTTTAAATTTTTTTAAATGGGAATACTATATTTAGTTATGATAATTTTAATAATTATATATCATATAAATTCAAATAAACAATTATATTGATTGATATTATATTAATGATCAAAAAATAAATTAATAAACTATGATAAATAAGATAAATATTATTTAAAATATATTTGCAAAACCTAAATTTATTCAAAATCAAAGTAAAATAAATTACTAAATAATAATGTTTTTGATGTTTTACTTATTTTTATAAGTATATATTTATTGTTCTTAAATGTATATTATTTAAATTATATTTGTCTTCCTCTTAATATATTTTGTAATTTATAATTATATAAAAATAAACTAAAAAAATAATTAAAATGAATATTTAAAATTATAATGAATACAAATAAAAGTGAGATTTATTATTTATTATCCAGTACATACAGTTTTAATGGTTTAGGTATTTAGGTGTTTTGGGGTTTAGTGGTTTAAGTGTTTATCCCTTTAGTGATTTATTGTTTTTATTTAAAGAATGAACAAACAAAAATTTAATTTTTTGTTTTTTATTATTTTCGAAGGTTATAACCTTCGAAAATATAATAATTTTTTATTTTTTTTAAATGTGAATATTATATTTAGTTATGATAATCTTAATAAATATATATAATATAAACTTAATATAAATAATTTTATTAATAGATATTATAATAATGATCAATAAATAATTAATAAACTATAATAAAAAAGAATGATATAAATTAAAATATAAATGCAAAATCTAAAATGATACAAAATCAAAATAAAATATTTTACTAAATAATAAATTTTTCTTTTTAAAATTGTGCCTATTTTTATAAGCTTATATTTTTTTTGATGAAATATAAATTATTTAAATTATATCTGTCTCACTAATAATTTATTTTGTAATTAATATTTTTAGAAAAATAAACTGATAAATAATTCAAATAAAAATTTAAAATTATAATGAATAAAAATTAAAATGAGATTTATGATTTATTATAAATGTATACCAGCTTAATGGTTTTGAGATTTAAAATTTTATGAAATGTGAATACAATATTTAGTTATAATATTATTATTAATCATAAATCATATAAATTCAATATAAACAATTTTATTGATAGTTATTATAATAATGATCAAAAATTAAATTAATAAACTATTAATAATAAGATAGATATTAATTAAAAAATATTTACAAAACCCAAATTGATTAAAAATTAAAGTAAAATATATTACTGAATAATAATTTTTAATTTTTAAATTTTACTTCTTTTATAAGCGTATATATATTTTTTGATTAAAAATAAATTATATAAATAATATTTGTCTTACTCATTATTTATTTTGTAATAAATATTTCTATAAAAATAAACTAATAAATAATTAAATGAATATTTAAAATTATAATAAATAGAAATAAAAATTAGATTTATTAATTATTATGTATTATATACCAGTTTAATGGTTTATGTTTTTAGGTATTATGGGGTTTAGAAGTAAACTAATTTAATTGTGTATGCATTTAGTGGTTTATATTTTTTATTTAAAAAATAATATAACAAAAAATTTATTTTTATTATTTTTTGATATTTCAAAGGTTATAACGTTTGAAAATATAATAATTTTTAAATTTTTTTCAAAAGCGAATTCAATATTTATATATCATATAAATTCAATATAAACAATTTTAGTGATTAATATTCTAATAATGATTAAAAAATAAATTAATAATCTATTATTAATAAGATAGATATCAATTAAAATATAATTACAAAACATAAAATTATAATAAATTGAAATAAAAATTAGATTTCTTAATTATTAAGTAGTATATAGTGGTTTAATGGATTATGTATTTAGGCATTACGAGCTTTAGCAGTTTACTTATAAATTGTGTATGCATTAAGTGGTTTATAGGTTTTATTTAAAAATTAAAATAACAAAATATTTAATTTTATTATTTTTTTATATTTTCAAAGGTTATAACCTTTGAAAATATAATAATTTTTAAATTTTTTTCAAATGTGAAATCAATATTTATTTATAATAATCATTATATTTATATATCATATAAATTCAATATAAACAATATTATTGATAAATATTCTAATAATGATCAAAAAATAAATTAATAATCTATTATTAAAAAGATAGATATCAATTATAATATAATTACAAAACCTATAATGATTCAGAAGCAAAGCAAATTATATTACAATATAATAATTTTTTGTTTTTAATTTTTATTTCTTTTAATAAGTTTATCTATATTTTTTTTGATGAAAAATAATTTAAATAAATTATATTTCTATAACTCATAATTTATTTTTTAATTAATATTTATATAAAAATAAATAAATAAATAATTAAAATGAATATTTAAAATTATAATGAAAAAAAATTAGATTTATTCTTTATTATTTAGCGGATAGTAATTTAATTTAAATTATATCAGTCACACTAATAATTTATTTTGTAATTAAAATTTCTATAAAAATAAACTGATAAATAATTAAAATGAATATTTAAAATTATAATGAATACTAATAAAACTGAGATTTATTATTTATTATTTAGACTATACTAATTTAATATTTTTAGTATTTATGGGCTTCAGGGTTTAGGAGTTTAGTCATTTTAGTATTTCATCATTTAGTGGTTTATAGGTTTTATATAAAAAATTAAATAACAAAAAATTTATTTTTGTTATTTTTTCTAATTTTTGAAGGTTATAACCTTTGAAAATATAATAATTTTTAATTTTTTTTTGAAAAGTGAATATAATATGAAGTTATTATAATCATAATAATTATATATAATATAAATTCAATTTAAATTATTTTATTGATATTTATTATAATAATGATCATAAAAAAGTAATAACCAATAATTAATAAGATAAATATTGTTTAAAATATATTTGCAAAACCTAAAATGACTCAAAATCAAATTGAAATATTTTACTATATATTAATTTTATATTTTTAAATTTTTGTCTCCATTTATAAGCCTATATATTTTTTTATGAAAAATAAATTATTTAAATTATATTTGTCTCACTAATAATTTATATTTTAATTTATATTTCTATAAAAATAAACTAATAAATAATAAAAATGTATAATTATAATTATAATGATTAATAATAAAAATGAGATTTATTATTTATTATTTAGGGTATAACTATTTAATTGTTTATGTTTTTTGTGGTTTTGGGGTTAAGGAGTTTATTGATTTATATGTTTACACATTTTCGTGTTTATAGGTTTTATTTAATCAATGAAATAGCAAAAAAAAAATTTATGAATTTTCGTGATTTTCAAAGATTATAACATTTAAAAATACAATATTTTTTTAATAGTTCTAAAATATGAATACAATACTTAGTTATAATAATCTTAATAATTATATTTGTCGTAGATTCAATAAAAAATGTATTAATATATATTATAATAATGATCAAAAAATATATTAATAAACTATTATTAATAAGATAGATATTAATTAAAATATATTTGCAGAACCCAAAATAATTCAAAATCAAAGTAAATTAAATTACTAAATAAAATTTTAAATTTTTGAAATTTTGTATATTTTTGTAAGCTTATTTTTTTTTCATAAAAAATAATTTATTTAAATTATATATGTCTCACTCAATATTTAATTTGTAATTAATATTTCTATAAAAATAAACTAAAAAATAATTAAAATGAATATTCAAAATTATAATGAATACAAATAAAAATGAGATTTATTATTTATTATTTAGGTCATATAGGTTTAATGGTTTAAGTATTTAGGGGGTTTTGTGGTTAAGGAGTCTAGAGATTTAAATGTTTAGTCATTTAGTGGCTTATAAGTTTTATTTAAATAATAAAATAATAAAAAATTATTTTTGTTATTTTTTATCATTTTTGAAGGTTATAACCTTTGAAAATATTATAATTTTTAAATTTTTTTCAAATGTAAATATAATATTTAGTTATAATAATTTAATAATTATAAGACATTTTAATTGAATATAAGTATTATTATTTTTCGATATTATAAAAATTATCAAATAATAAATTAATAAACTATTATTAATAAGATTGATCGCAATTAAAATATAATTGCAAAACCTATATATAATGATTCAAAATCTAAGTAAAATATATTACTAAATAATAACTTTTTATTTTTAAATTTTTACTTCTTTATATAAGCTTATTTTTTTTGATTAAAAATAAATTATTAAAATTATATTTGTCTCACTCATTATTTATTTTGTGATTAATATTTCTATAAACAATATACTAATAAATAATTAAAATGAATATTTAAAATTATAATGAATACAAATTAAAATGAGATTTATGATTTATTATATTTGGTATACCGATTTAATTGTCTAATTATTTAGGAGTTTTGTCGTTTAGAAGTTTAGCAATTTATGTTTTTAGGGATTTTGTGGTTGATAGGTTTTATTTATATAATAAAAATTTAAAATTCTATTTTTGATTTTTTTGGATTTTCAAAGGTTATAACCTTTGAAAATAAAATAATTTTTAAAATTTTTGAAATGTGAATACCATTTATAATTATATTAATCTTACTAATTATATATCATATAAATTAAATATAAATAATTTTAATGATAGATATTATAATAATATTAAAAAATTAAATTAATAAACTATTTTAATAATATAAATATTAATTAAAATATATTTAAATAACACAAAATGATTCAAAATTAAATCAAAATATATTGCTCAATAATAATATTTAATTTTTTTAATTTTCCTTCTTTTTATTAGCTTATATTTTTTTTATTAAAATAAATTATTTAAATAATATCTGTCTCACTCAAAATTTATTTTGTAATTAATTTATCAAAAAATTAAACTATAAATAATTATAATTAATATTTAAAATTATAATAAATAGAAATAAAAATGAGATTTATTATTTATTAAGTAGTATAATGCTGTTAAAAGGTTTATGTATTTAGGGGTTTCGGGGATTTATGAGCTTACTGATTTAAGTAAGTAAGCAATTAATGATCTATAGGTTTTATTTTTAAAATGAAATAACAAAAATATTATTTTTATTATTTTTTCTCATTTTTAAGGTTATAACCTTTGAAAATATAATAATTTTTAAATTTTTTCAAAAGTGAATTCAATATTTAGTTATAATAATCATTATATTTATATATCATATAAATTCAATATAAACTATTTTATTGATAAATATTCTAATAATAATCAAAAAATAAATTAATAATCTATTATTAATAAGATAGATATCAATTATAATATAATTACAAAACCTAAAATGATTCAAAAGCAAAGCAAAATATATTACTAAATAATAATTTTTGTTTTGAAATTTTTTCTTCTTTTAAAAAGTTTATCTATATTATTTTGATTAAAAATAATTTATATAAATTATCTTTGTGTAACTCATAATTTATTTTGTAATTAATATTTATATAAAAATAAACAAATAAATAATTAAATTTGAATATTTAAAATTAAAATGAAAAAAAAAATAAGATTTATTCTTTATTATTTAGGATATACCGGTTTAATTTAAATTAGATCTGTCTCACTAATTATTTATTATGTAATTAATATTTTTATAAAAATAAACTGATAAATAATTAAAATAAAAATTAAAATTTTACTGAATAATTAAAATAATTTATTTTGTTCCTCTCTCAACTCTAGAATGATTACTAAAGCTCTAACCAAAATAATAGGATCTTTTACATAATCTCTATTATGTCTCATCATATTTGATGTTGAATCTCTGGGCTATTAAAGGTAATTTGACTCATGTACGCTAACAGAATAAACCAAAGTGAGCCCCTATGTGTTGAAATAGCTAGTTGTTGAGGATGTATTTATATTGATTATTGTAATTTCTTCTAAAATATCTCTAATGCACATACTCAAAGAAATTTTTTTAAAACATAGTTCACCTCTAAAAAAATAACAACCTTGTAGCCTATTAGAACAAACTAGCCCCTGGGAAGTTTGAGCAGGGCAAGAAGTATGGGCTCTCTTTCAATCAAGAATCAAAAAATTTATTTTATTGGCATGCCTAAGCCTTTTTTTTATATTCTCATTGATATGAAAAGTATTATTTCTTTCTTTTTATATTAAATGAGTTATGTATAAAAGCTCACAATACCCAAAAAGGTGTAAATGAATCATATTCAAATGTATAAAAGGTTTTAATCATTGCTCAAATTATTAGTCATGCATATTGACACTTGAGGTCATAAATCAAAGGAAAAAGCCATAATGATATTTCAAATCCCAAGAAATTTAGCTATAGAAAGTTATAAAGAGTAGTACTCAAGCTTTAACTATTTATAGGGTCATGACTTTTGCTCTTGAGGAATGTCCAAATTTACAATCATTCCTAGTGCAATGACTTTGCAATATAAAGATAAAATGCACAAGCTATGGTCATTATCCAATACTGTGACCCAGTATAATAGTGATTAAATATGTAATCATGATCAATCTTAGTTCCATAACAATATGTTCAACAAAGAGACACAAGTTATGGCATATTCTCATCGATATGATTTTGTGTTCTAGAGACAAAATATACAATCATGACCATTCCTAATGCTACAATAATCTAAAGCAAGAAAGAGACTGAATCCATAACTCACCCCTTGAGTTATGACTTTGTGTTACATATACAAAAAATAAATCTGTGACATTCCTAAAAGTTGTGAATTTCAATTTAAATTTAACACTTATTCATTAGATTATAAAAGTGCAAAACATGAGATTTAGGAATTAGGGTTTATGAATTAGGGTTATAGTTTATGGTTTAAGGATTAGGATCTAAAGTTTAGGGTTTATGGTTTTTTTTTGTTTTTTTTTGAAAATACACACTTTATTTATCATTTAGGCCCACAACTTACAAGTGACGAAAAGGCTGACTAATTTAGGCCAGCCCACCAAATCCTATTCACCTTAATGATTCTATGCATAAAATACATAAAAAAACATAATGCCTAATAATTCCAAGAGTATGAATAAAACTAAAATTACCTGGTATTCCTGGACTTTAGAGTAGCCATTGAGTCATTATGCGCACTACGACCTTTCCATTCGGATTTGTCCATGACTTTTGGAGGAACCTGCCTTATGCACCATATTAAAACTATGCAAATATAAGATTGTGCTTGTGAGTGACAAGGAGCATCAAGCGTTTGCCTATGTCATTACTATGCAATGGAATACATGTAAAATTGAATACCCATAAATCTACAAGTCCATATCTACGGCACTTTGTCAATTCATTCTCACCTTTGAATTCCACATTCTTTTGCTCCAATGATCCTCAAAAGTGTATCTCTTGTGTTAGAATGCTTCCTCCTCGAGCTTCAAGAAGTGACTGTATGTTGCACCGACAAAATATCAAAAAATATGCCTGCATCGGTGTGCATGTGTGATGAGGTCCATCTCATAGTCTAATTATCTATGCCTACAACCAAGCTAGAATACAAGTAAAATTAATAAATGCTATAAAGATGGGTCTTCTACTCCCAGAAGTGTAGCATTGCCTAATGTGTATTTACAAATTGCATTAGTGGGCCCCACTTAGAGATACTCATGGGTCCAGTTGCCCTCATTGCATGCTATATAGAGAACATACAAGATTGTGTGTGTGAGTACGTCATGATTCATCTCTACAAGTACATGGTGCATACAAAGTCCAAAATACAAATAAGACTACAAATATAAACTACAAGTTTGAATCTTTCGCACCCGTGTGGCTGGTCTAGACTCCATTGCTTACTGGCCCTGCTTGGTGATGCTTCGGATTTTGTTGGCTCTCCAATTAATCATGGATTACCCGCTACTCCTGTAGGGCGACTGTTGGGTGGCCCTCTATGCTACCTGATAGGGCTTGTGGGACCCACACCTAGCTACTCCTGGGTTTATTCTCGAACACTTTGCTCGGTCTCATCAGTTTTCTAAATGTTATCATCCCAGCTTGCTACTAGGGCCCTCTACAAGCTGGTGGCCCATACTTTTGGGGACTTCCAGGACTTGCTGGCCCCCCTAAATGCTACACTAAATAGACAATAATATGTGCACATGTGTACTATGGTCCGTCGCCATGTGTGTGTGGTGCAGCAGTATCATGGTTTAGGAGTTTAGTAATTTAAGTATTTAGGTATTTTGTGGTTTATAGGTGTTATTTAAATAATTAAAGAACAAAAAAATTATTTTTATGATTTTTTCTCATTTTCAAGGTTATAACCATTGAAAATATTATAATTTTTAATTATTTTTCCAATGTTAAAACAATATTTAATTATAATAATCATAATAATTAAATATCATGTAAATTCAATATAAATAATTTTATTGATCGATATTATAATAATGATCATAAAATAGATTAATAAACTATTATTAATAAGATAGATATTAATTAAAATATATTTGCTAAACATAAAACGATTTAAAATCAAAGTAAAATATATTACTAAATAATAATTTTTTATTTTTAAATTTTTGATTCTTTTTATAATCTTATAAATTTTTTCGATGAAGATAAATTATTTAAATTATATCTATCGTATTCATAATTTTATTTGCAATTAATATTTCTATAAAAATAAACTAATAAATAATTAAAATGAATATTGAAATTATAATGAATACAAATACAAATTAGATTTATGATTAATTATTTAGGGTATACCAGTTTAATGGTTTAAGTATTTAGGAGTTTAGGAGTTTAGTGATTTAAGTGTTTAGGCATTTAGTAGTTTATATGTTTTATTTAAATAATGAAATAACAAAAAAATTATTTTTCAAATTTTTTATTAATTTTGAAGTGTATAACCTTTATAAATATAATAATTTTTAAATTTTTTTCAAATGTGAATACAATATTTAGTTATAATAAACTTAATAATTATATATCATGTAAATTAAAAATAAACAATTTTATTAATAGATATTAATAAACTAAATATAAATATAAATATAATAATGATCAAAAAATAATTTAAAAAACTATTATTTATTGATAGATATTTATATATTATTTATAAATACATAAACCTTTAAAGATGGTTTAAATGTTTAAGTATTTAAGGGTTTTGGGGTTTAGGAGTTTATTGATTTAAGTGTTTAGGCATTTAGTAGTTTATAGGTTTTATATAAACAATAAAATAACAAAAAAATGTATTTTTGTGATTATCTTATTTTCAAAGATGAAAACCTTTAAAAATATAATAATTTTTAAATTATTTTCAAATGTAAATATAATATTTAGTTATAATAATCTTTATAATTATATATCATGTAAATTCAATATAAGAAATTTTATTGATAAATATTCTAATAATGATCAAAAAATAAAGTAATAATATTTTATTAAAAAGATAGATATCAATTAAAATATAAATACAAAACCAATAATGATTCACAATCAAAGCAAAATATATTACTATATAATTATTTTTTGTTTTGAACATTTTTTTTCTTTTAAAAAGTTTATCTATAATTTTTTGATAAAAAATAATTTATATAAATTATTTTTGCCTAGCTCAATTTATTTTGTAATTAATATTTATATATAAATAAACAAATAAATAATTAAAATGAATATTTAAAATTATAATGAACAAAAATGAGATTTATTATTTATTATTTAGGGATACTTTTTAAATTTAAATTACATCTATCTCACTAATAATTTATTTTGTAATTAATATTTCTACAAAAATAAACTGATAAATAATTAAAATAAAAATTTGAAATTATACTGAATAAAATTTAAAATTAGATTTATGATTTATTATTACTTTATACCAGTTTAATGGTTTATGTATTTAAATGTTTTTTCATTTAGGATTGTAGTGATTTTTGTTTTTAGGCTTTTAGTGGTTTATACGTTTTATTTAAAAAAATAAAATATCAAAAAAAATTGATATAATTTTTTCTCATTTTCATAGGTTATAACGTTTGAAAATATAATAATATTTAAAATTTTTTGAAATATGAATACAATACTTAGTTATAATAATATTAATAATTATATATCATATAAATTCAATAAACAATTTTATTGATATATATTATAATAATTTTAAAAATTAAATTTATAAACTATTGATATTAAGCTAGATATTAATTAAAAAATAATTACAAAACCCAAATTGATTCAAAATTATAGTAAAATATACTTATGGATTACAATTTTTAATTTTTAAATTTTTACTTCTTTTATAAGCATATATATTTTTTTAAATTATATTTGTCACACTCATAATTTATTTAGTAATAAATATTTCTATAAAAATAAAACTAATAAATAATTAAAATGAATATTTAAAATTTTAATAAATAGAATTAAAAATTAGATTTATTAATTATTAAGTAGTATATAGCGGTTTAATGGTTTATGTATTTTGGCATTACGGGGTTTAGGAGTTTACTGATTTAACTGTGTATGCATTTAGTGGTTTATAGGTGTTATTTAAAAAATAACAAAAAAAATTATTTTTTTTATTTCTTGATATTTTCAAAGGTTATAACCTTTCAAAATATAATAATTTTTAAATTTTTTTCAAAAGTTAATATAATATTTAGTTATAATAATCATTATATTTATATATCATATAAATTCAATATAATTATTTTTATTGATAAATATTCTAATAATGATCAAAGAATAAATTAATAATCTATTATTAATAAGATAGATATCAATTTAAATATAATTACAAAACCTAAAATGATTCAGAAACAAAGCAAAATATATTACTATATAATAATTTTTTGTTATTAATTTTTTTTCTTTTTAAAAGTTTATCTAAATTTTTTAGATGAAAAATAATTATATAAATTATATTAGTCTAACTCAATTTATTTTGTAATTAATAATTATATAAAAATAAAATAATAAATAATTAAAATGATTATTTTAAATTATAATTGAAAAAATAATATTGAGATTTATTATTTATTATTTAGTGTTTACTAGTTTAAAATGATTATCTATTTAGGGTTTTTGAGATTTAAGAGTTATTGATTTAAGTATTTAGGCATTTAGTGGTTTATAGGATTTATTTAAACAATGAAATAACAAAGAAATTATTTTTATTATTTTTTCACATTTTCAAAGGTTATAACATTTGAAAATATAATAATTTTAAAATTTTTTTAAAATGTGAATAAAATATTTTCTAATATTAATCATTATGCTTATATATAATATAAACTGATTGTAAATAATTTTATTGATAGATATGATATCAATTATCAAAAAATAAATTAATAAACTATTATTAATATGATAGATATAAATAAAAATATATTTACAAAACCTAAAATGATTCAAAATCAAAGTAAAATTTATTACTAAATAATAATTTTTTTGTTTTTAAATTTTTACTTCTTTTTACAAGATTATATTTTTTTTTAAAAGAAAATTTTTAATATTATATTTTTCTGACTAATTATTTATTTTATAATTAATATTCATATAAAAAATAAACTAATAAATATTTAAAATGAATATTTAAAATTATAATTAATAAAAATTAAAAGGAGATTTAAGATTTATTATTGCTGTATATGTAATTTATTTTTTGATAATCTGTTTATATAACCAAATATTTTATTTTAAAATTTTCATGTAAGTGTAGGAAAGGAAATATTAAGAGGCCGGGGATACAGCAGTAGTACAATAATGGAGGTCTTAGTGACCGGACAGTGGGCCGAAATTGGAGTAGTGCATGACCCGTCTTATGATCCGAACCGCTCCGGTTAAATGAACCGAGAGAAATTTTATTATAAAATGTTTTGTAATTTTATTTTTGGGTGGCTTTTTTTGGACCCGTGGAACTGTTCATGATCTCTCTCTCTTCTGTCTGTGTGATTTATCGTGACTATTCTGTGTGCTACATACTGTAAGACATTTCTGTTGCTTTAATCTGCAATGCATAAGCATTTTCTGGTGGATTTAGCTAGTCGTACTGAGCGACCAGCAAACCACATTATTTTCGGTGTTTATTTCTCATTTTTTGATTCTATCATGAATAGTTGCTGAATTGTGATATATATTGCTTGTTTTCTGTTGTTTCTGTGTTTGTGTATCTCAATCTTACTACCATGGAAGCACAATTGCCCAACAATTATATATGGTATATAGGTTTAATGGATTGATTATTTAGGGGTTTACTTGTTTCGGAGTTTAGCAATTTAAGTTTTTAGGCATTCAGTGGAATATAGGTTTTATTTATATAATAAAAATAAATTTTTTTTTTTGATTTTTTTTGATTTTCAAAGGTTTTAAACTTTTAAAATAAAATAATTTTTGAAATCTTTTGAAATGTGAATACCATGTATAATTATATTAATCTTATTAATTATATATCATATAAATTCAATATAAATAATTTTAATGATAGATATTATAATAATGATCAAAAATTAAATTAATAAACTATTATTAATAATATAAATATTAATTAAAATATATTTATATAACATAAAATGTTCAAAATCAAATAAAAATATATTACTAAATAATAATATTTAATTTTAAAAATTTTCCATCTTTTTATCAGCTTTTATTTTTTTATGATTAAAAATAAATTATTTAAATAATATCTGTCTCACTCGAAATGTATTTTGTAATTAATTTTTCTAAAAATTAAAATATAAATAATTAAAATGAATATTTAAAATTATAATAAATAGAAATAAAAATGAGATTTATTATTTATTAAGTAGTATACAGTTGTTATAAGGTTTATGTATTTAGGGGTTTCGGGTTTTATGAGCTACTGATTTAAGTAAGTAAAATTTTGTGGTCTATATGTTTTATTTAAAAATGAAATAACAAAAAATTTATTTTTTGTATTCTTTCTCATTTTTTTAAGATTAAAACCTTTGAATATATAATAATTTTTAAATTCTTTTCAAAAGTGAAAATAATATTTATTTATAATAATCATAATAATTATATATCATATAAATTCGATATAAACTATTTTATTGATAGATATTCTAATAATTATCAAAAAATAAATTAAAAATCTATTATGAATAAGATTGATATTACTTAAAATATAATATCAAAACCTAAAATGATTCAAAAGCAAAGCAAAATATATTAATTAATAATAATTATTTGTTTTTAAATTTTTATTCTTTTTATAAGCTTATCTATTTTTTGATGAAAAATAATTTTTATAAATTATAATTTTAACTCAATTTTTTATAATTAATATATATATATTAATAAAAAACTTAACAATCAAAATGAATTTTTTAAATTATAATGAAAACAAATAAAAATGAGATTTATTAATTATTTTTTGGGTATACCAGTTTAAAGGATTATCTATATATGGGTATCGGCTTTTTGTAGTTTAGTGATTTAAGTGTTTAGGCATTTAGTGATTTATAGGTTTTATTTAAACAATGAAATAACAAAAAAATTGATTTTTTTTTTCACATGTTCAAAGGTTATAATCATTGAAAATATAAAAATTTTAAAACTTTTTTCAAAAGTGAATACAATATATAGTTATAATAATTATTAAATTTATATATCATATAAATTAAATATAAACATTTTTATTGATAAATATTATAATAATGATCAAAAAAATAAATTAATAATCTATTATTAATAAGTTAGATATCAATTAAAATATAATTACAAAACCTAAAATGATTCAGAAACAAAGCAAAATATATTACTATATAATATTTTTTTTTTGTTTTTAATTTATTTCTTCTTTTATTAAGTATATCTATATTTTTTTGTTGAAACATAATTTATATAAATTATATTTGTATAACTTATGATTTATTTTGTATTTAATATTTATATAAAAATAAACAAAAAAAATAATTAAAATGAATATTTAAAATTATAATGAAAAAAATAAAACTGAGATTTATATTTATTATTTAAGATATACATGTTTAAAAAATTTATCTATTTAGGGTTTTCGAGATTTAAAAGTTATTCATTTAAGTAATTAGGAATTTAATGGTTTATAGGTTTTATTTAAACAATGAAATAACAAAAAATTTATTTTTGAAATTTTTTGAAATTTTCAAAGGTTATAACATTTGAAAATATAATAATTTTAAAATTTTTTTAAAAATGTGAATACAATATTTAGTAATAATAAATATTATAACTAAATATAATATAAACTAAATATAATCAATTTTATTGATAGATAGTATATCAATTATCAAAAAATAAATTAATAAACTATTATTAATATGATAGATATAAATTAAAATATAATTAAAAAACCTAAAGTAATTTAAAATAAAAGTACAATTTATTACTAAATAATAATTTTTTTTAAGTTTTTGCATCATTTATAAGCTTATATGTTCTTTTGATGAAAAATATATTATTTAAATTATATTTGTATCACTCATAATTTATTTTGTAATTAATATTTCTATAAATTATTTAAATTATATTTAAGGTTTACGAGTTTAAAATTTTAACTATTTAGGGGCTTCGGGGTTTAGCAGTTTAGATATTTATGTATCTAGGTATTTAATGGTTTATAAGTTTTATTTAAACAATGATATAACAAAAATTTTATTTTTGTTATTTTTTCTCATTTTTAAGGTTAAAAACTTTGAAAATATAACAATTTTTAAATTTTTTTATATGTGAATACTATATTTAGTTATTATAATTTTAATAATTATATATCCTGTAAATTCAATATAAATAAATATATTGAAATATATTATATTAATGAACAAAAAATAAATTAATAAACTATTATTAATAAGATAGATATTATATTAAATATATTTGCAAAACGTAAATTTATTCAAAATCAAAGTAAAATATAAACAAAATAATACTTTCGTTGATGTTTTGCTTCTTTTTATAAGTTTATATTTTACTTTGATTTTGAATAAATTTACGTTTTGCAAATATATTTAATATAATATCTATCTTATTAATAATAGTTTATTAATTTATTTTTTGTTCATTAATATAATATATTTCAATATATTTATTTATATTGAATTTACAGGATATATAATTATTAAAATTATAATAACTAAATATAGTATTCACATATAAAAAAATTTAAAAATTGTTATATTTTCAAAGTTTTTAACCTTAAAAATGAGAAAAAATAACAAAATAAAATTTTTGTTATATCATTGTTTAAATAAAACTTATAAACCATTAAATACCTAGATACATAAATATCTAAACTGCTAAACCCCGAAGCCCCTAAATAGTTAAAATTTTAAACTCGTAAACCTTAAATATAATTTAAATAATTTATAGAAATATTAATTACAAAATAAATTATGAGTGATACAAATATAATTTAAATAATATATTTTTCATCAAAAGAACATATAAGCTTATAAATGATGCAAAAACTAAAAAAAAAATTATTATTTAGTAATAAATTGTACTTTTATTTTAAATTACTTTAGGTTTTTTTAATTATATTTTAATTTATATCTATCATATTAATAATATTTTTTTGTTTTTTTTTTTTGATAATTGATATACTATCTATCAATAAAATTGCTTATATTTAGTTTATATTATATTTAGTTATAATATTTATTATTACTAATATTGTATTCACATTTTTAAAAAAATTTTAAAATTATTATATTTTCAAATGTTATAACCTTTGAAAATTTCAAAAAATTTCAAAAATAATTTTTGTTATTTCATTGTTTAAATAAAACCTATAAACCATTAAATTCCTAATTACTTAAATGAATAACTTCTAAATCTCGAAAACCCTAAATAGATAAATTTTTTTAAACATGTATATCTTAAATAATAAATATAAATCTCATTTTATTTTTTTCATTATAATTTTAAATATTCATTTTAATTATTTTTTTGTTTATTTTTATATAAATATTAAATACAAAATAAATCATAAGTTATACAAATATAATTTATATAAATTATGTTTCAACAAAAAATATAGATATACTTAATAAAAGAAGAAATAAATTAAAAACAAAAAAATATTATATAGTAATATATTTTGCTTTGTTTCTGAATCATTTTAGGTTTTGTAATTATATTTTAATTGATATCTAACTTATTAATAATAGATTATTAATTTATTTTTTTGATCATTATTATAATATTTATCAATAAAAATGTTTATATTTAATTTATATGATATATAAATTTAATAATTATTATAACTATATATTGTATTCACTTTTGAAAAAAGTTTTAAAATTTTTATATTTTCAATGATAATAACCTTTGAACATGTGAAAAAAAAATCAATTTTTTTTGTTATTTCATTGTTTAAATAAAATAAATCACTAAATGCCTAAACACTTAAATCACTAAACTACAAAAAGCCATACCCATATATAGATAATCCTTTAAACTGGTATACCCAAAATAATAATTAATAAATCTCATTTTTATTTGTTTTCATTATAATTTAAAAAATTCATTTTGATTGTTAAGTTTTTTATTAATATATATATATTAATTATAAAAAAATTGAGTTAAAAATATAATTTATAAAAATTATTTTCATCAAAAAATAGATAAGCTTATAAAAAGAATAAAAATTTAAAAACAAATAATTATTATTAAGTAATATATTTTGCTTTGCTTTTGAATCATTTTAGGTTTTGATATTATATTTTAAGTAATATCAATCTTATTCATAATAGATTTTTAATTTATTTTTTGATAATTATTAGAATATCTATCAATAAAATAGTTTATATCGAATTTATATGATATATAATTATTATGATTATTATAAATAAATATTATTTTCACTTTTGAAAAGAATTTAAAAATTATTATATATTCAAAGGTTTTAATCTTAAAAAAATGAGAAAGAATACAAAAAATAAATTTTTTGTTATTTCTTTTTAAATAAAACATATAACCACAAAATTTTACTTACTTAAATCAGTAGCTCATAAAACCCGAAACCCCTAAATACATAAACCTTATAACAACTGTATACTACTTAATAAATAATAAATCTCATTTTTATTTCTATTTATTATAATTTTAAATATTCATTTTAATTATTTATATTTTGATTTTTAGAAAAATTAATTACAAAATACATTTCGAGTGAGACAGATATTATTTAAATAATTTATTTTTAATCATAAAAAAATAAAAGCTGATAAAAAGATGGAAAATTTTTAAAATTAAATATTATTATTTAGTAATATATTTTTATTTGATTTTGAAACATTTTATGTTATATAAATATATTTTAATTAATATTTATATTATTAATAATAGTTTATTAATTTAATTTTTGATCATTATTATAATATCTATCATTAAAATTATTTATATTGAATTTATATGATATATAATTAATAAGATTAATATAATTATACATGGTATTCACATTTCAAAAGATTTCAAAATTATTTTTATTTTAAAAGTTTAAAACCTTTGAAAATCAAAAAAAAAATTTTATTTTTATTATATAAATAAAACCTATATTCCACTGAATGCCTAAAAACATAAATTGCTAAACTCCGAAACAAGAAAACCCCTAAATAATCAATCCATTAAACCTATATACCATATATAATTGTTGGGCAATTGTGCTTCCATGGTAGTGAGATTGAGATACACAAACACAGAAACAACATAAAACAAGCAATATATATCACAATTCAGCAACTATTCATGATAGAATCAAAAAATGAGAAATAAACACCGAAAATAATGTGGTTTGCTAGTCGCTCAGTACGACTAGCTAAATCCACCAGAAAATGCTTATGCATTACAGATTAAAGCAACAGAAATGTCTTACAGTATGTAGCACACAGAATAGTCACGATAAATCACACAGACAGAAGAGAGAGAGATCATGAACAGTTCCACGGGTCCAAAAAAAGCCACCCAAAAATAAAATTACAAAACTTTTTATAATAAAATTTCTCTCGTTCATTTAACCGGAGCGGTTCGGATCATAAGACGGGTCATGCACTACTCCAATTTCGGCCCACTGTCCGGTCACTAAGACCTCCATTATTGTACTACTGCTGTATCCCCGGCCTCTTAATATTTCCTTTCCTGCACTTACATGAAAATTTTTAAAATAAAATATTTGGTTATATAAACAGATTATCAAAAAATAAATTACATATACAGCAATAATAAATCTTAAATCTCCTTTTAATTTTTATTCATTATAATTTTAAATATTCATTTTTAATATTTATTAGTTTATTTTTTATGTGAATATTAATTATAAAATAAATAATTAGTCAGAAAAATATAATATTAAAAATTTTCTTTTAAAAAAAATATAATCTTGTAAAAAAAGTAAAAATTTAAAAATAAAAAATTATTATAGTAATAAATTTTACTTTGATTTTGAATCATTTTAGGTTTTGTAAATATATTTTTATTTATATCTATCATATTAATAATAGTTTATTAATTTATTTTTTGATAATTGATATCATATCTATCAATAAAATTATTTACAATCAGTTTATATATATATAAGCATAATGATTAATATTAGAAAATATTTTATTCACATTTTAAAAAATTTTAAAATTATTATATTTTCAAATGTTATAACCTTTGAAAATGTGAAAAAATAATAAAAAATTTCTTTGTTATTTCATTGTTTAAATAAATCCTATAAACCACTAAATGCCTAAATACTTAAATAAACTCTTAAATCTCAAAAACCCTAAATAGATAATCATTTTAAACCAGTAAACACTAAATAATAAATAATAATAATAAATAATCTCTCAATATTATTTTTTCCATATAATTTAAAATAATCATTTTAATTATTTATTATTTTATTTTTATATAATTATTAATTACAAAATAAATTGAGTTAGACTAATATAATTTATATAATTATTTTTCATCTAAAAAATTTAGATAAACTTTTAAAA
The DNA here is from genome assembly GCA_029783825.1 of Sapria himalayana. Classification (NCBI taxonomy): domain Eukaryota; kingdom Viridiplantae; phylum Streptophyta; class Magnoliopsida; order Malpighiales; family Rafflesiaceae; genus Sapria; species Sapria himalayana. The sequence continues at coordinate 39,644 of JAREIK010016466.1, read as the reverse complement.
AGAAAAAAAATTAATAACAAAAAATTATTATATAGTAATATATTTTGCTTTGTTTCTGAATCATTTTAGGTTTTGTAATTATATTTAAATTGATATCTATCTTATTAATAATAGATTATTAATTTATTCTTTGATCATTATTAGAATATTTATCAATAAAAATAATTATATTGAATTTATATGATATATAAATATAATGATTATTATAACTAAATATTATATTACTTTTGAAAAAAATTTAAAAATTATTATATTTTGAAAGGTTATAACCTTTGAAAATATCAAGAAATAAAAAAAATAATTTTTTTTGTTATTTTTTAAATAACACCTATAAACCACTAAATGCATACACAGTTAAATCAGTAAACTCCTAAACCCCGTAATGCCAAAATACATAAACCATTAAACCGCTATATACTACTTAATAATTAATAAATCTAATTTTTAATTCTATTTATTAAAATTTTAAATATTCATTTTAATTATTTATTAGTTTTATTTTTATAGAAATATTTATTACTAAATAAATTATGAGTGTGACAAATATAATTTAAAAAAATATATATGCTTATAAAAGAAGTAAAAATTTAAAAATTAAAAATTGTAATCCATAAGTATATTTTACTATAATTTTGAATCAATTTGGGTTTTGTAATTATTTTTTAATTAATATCTAGCTTAATATTAATAGTTTATAAATTTAATTTTTAAAATTATTATAATATATATCAATAAAATTGTTTATTGAATTTATATGATATATAATTATTAATATTATTATAACTAAGTATTGTATTCATATTTCAAAAAATTTTAAATATTATTATATTTTCAAACGTTATAACCTATGAAAATGAGAAAAAATTATATCAATTTTTTTTGATATTTTATTTTTTTAAATAAAACGTATAAACCACTAAAAGCCTAAAAACATAAATCACTAAAATCCTAAATGAAAAAACATTTAAATACATAAACCATTAAACTGGTATAAAGTAATAATAAATCATAAATCTAATTTTAAATTTTATTCAGTATAATTTCAATTTTTATTTTAATTATTTATCAGTTTATTTTTGTAGAAATATTAATTACAAAATAAATTATTAGTGAGATAGATGTAATTTAAATTTAAAAAGTATCCCTAAATAATAAATAATAAATCTCATTTTTGTTCATTATAATTTTAAATATTCATTTTAATTATTTATTTGTTTATTTATATATAAATATTAATTACAAAATAAATTGAGCTAGGCAAAAATAATTTATATAAATTATTTTTTATCAAAAAATTATAGATAAACTTTTTAAAAGAAAAAAAATGTTCAAAACAAAAATAATTATATAGTAATATATTTTGCTTTGATTGTGAATCATTATTGGTTTTGTATTTATATTTTAATTGATATCTATCTTTTTAATAATAGATTATTACTTTATTTTTTGATCATTATTAGAATATTTATCAATAAAATTTCTTATATTGAATTTACATGATATATAATTATAAAGATTATTATAACTAAATATTATATTTACATTTGAAAATAATTTAAAAATTATTATATTTTTAAAGGTTTTCATCTTTGAAAATAAGATAATCACAAAAATACATTTTTTTTTATTTTATTGTTTATATAAAACCTATAAACTACTAAATGCCTAAACGCTTAAATCAATAAACTCCTAAACCCCAAAACCCTTAAATACTTAAACATTTAAACCATCTTTAAAGGTTTATGTATTTATAAATAATATATAAATATCTATCAATAAATAATAGTTTTTTAAATTATTTTTTGATCATTATTATATTTATATTTATATTTAGTTTATTAATATCTATTAATAAAATTGTTTATTTTTAATTTACATGATATATAATTATTAAGTTTATTATAACTAAATATTGTATTCACATTTGAAAAAAATTTAAAAATTATTATATTTATAAAGGTTATACACTTCAAAATTGATAAAAAATTTGAAAAAATATTTTTTTGTTATTTCATTATTTAAATAAAACATATAAACTACTAAATGCCTAAACACTTAAATCACTAAACTCCAAAACTTTTAAAAACTTAAACCATTAAACTGGTATACCCTAAATAATTAATCATAAATCTAATTTGTATTTGTATTCATTATAATTTCAATATTCATTTTAATTATTTATTAGTTTATTTTTATAGAAATATTAATTGCAAATAAAATTATGAATACGATAGATATAATTTAAATAATTTATCTTCATCGAAAAAATTTATAAGATTATAAAAAGAATCAAAAATTTAAAAATAAAAAATTATTATTTAGTAATATATTTTACTTTGATTTTAAATCGTTTTATGTTTAGCAAATATATTTTAATTAATATCTATCTTATTAATAATAGTTTATTAATCTATTTTATGATCATTATTATAATATCGATCAATAAAATTATTTATATTGAATTTACATGATATTTAATTATTATGATTATTATATTATAATTAAATATTGTTTTAACATTGGAAAAATAATTAAAAATTATAATATTTTCAATGGTTATAACCTTGAAAATGAGAAAAAATCATAAAAATAATTTTTTTGTTCTTTAATTATTTAAATAACACCTATAAACCACAAAATACCTAAATACTTAAATTACTAAACTCCTAAACCATGATACTGCTGCACCACACACACATGGCGACGGACCATAGTACACATGTGCACATATTATTGTCTATTTTAGTGTAGCATTTAGGGGGGCCAGCAAGTCCTGGAAGTCGCCAAAAGTATGGGCCACCAGCTTGTAGAGGGCCCTAGTAGCAAGCTGGGATGATAACATTTAGAAAACTGATGAGACCGAGCAAAGTGTTCGAGAGTAAACCCAGGAGTAGCTAGGTGTGGGTCCCACAAGCCATATCAGGTAGCATAGAGGGCCACCCAACAGTCACCCTACAAGAGTAGCGGGTAATCCATGATTAATTGGAGAGCCGGCAAAATCCGAAGCATCACCAAGCAGGGCCAGTAAGCAATGGAGTCTAGACCAGCCACACGGGTGCGAAAGATTCAAACTTGTAGTTTATATTTGTCTTATTTGTATTTTGGACTTTGTATGCACCATGTACTTGTAGAGATGAATCATGACGTACTCACACACACAATCTTGTATGTTCTCTATGTAGCATGCAATGAGGGAAACTGACCCATGAGTATCTCTAAGTGGGGCCCACTAATGCAATTTGTAAATACACATTAGGCAATGCTACACTTCTGGGAGTAGAAGACCCATCTTTATAGCATTTATTAATTTTACTTGTATTCTAGCTTGGTTGTAGGCATAGATAATTAGACTATGAGATGGACCTCATCACACATGCACACCGATGCAGGCATATTTTTTGATATTTTGTCGGTGCAACATACAGTCACTTCTTGAAGCTCGAGGAGGAAGCATTCTAACACAAGAGATACACTTTTGAGGATCATTGGAGCAAAAGAATGTGGAATTCAAAGGTGAGAATGAATTGACAAAGTGCCGTAGATATGGACTTGTAGATTTATGGGTATTCAATTTTACATGTATTCCATTGCATAGCAATGACATAGGCAAACGCTTGATGCTCCTTGTCACTCACAAGCACAATCTTATATTTGCATAGTTTTAATATGGTGCATAAGGCAGGTTCCTCCAAAAGTCATGGACAAATCCGAATGGAAAGGTCGTAGTGCGCATAATGACTCAATGGCTACTCTAAAGTCCAGGAATACCAGGTAATTTTAGTTTTATTCATACTCTTGGAATTATTAGGCATTATGTTTTTTTATGTATTTTATGCATAGAATCATTAAGGTGAATAGGATTTGGTGGGCTGGCCTAAATTAGTCAGCCTTTTCGTCACTTGTAAGTTGTGGGCCTAAATGATAAATAAAGTGTGTATTTTCAAAAAAACAAAAAAAAAACCATAAACCCTAAACTTTAGATCCTAATCCTTAAACCATAAACTATAACCCTAATTCATAAACCCTAATTCCTAAATCTCATGTTTTGCACTTTTATAATCTAATGAATAAGTGTTAAATTTAAATTGAAATTCACAACTTTTAGGAATGTCACAGATTTATTTTTTTGTATATGTAACACAAAGTCATAACTCAAGGGGTGAGTTATGGATTCAGTCTCTTTCTTGCTTTAGATTATTGTAGCATTAGGAATGGTCATGATTGTATATTTTGTCTCTAGAACACAAAATCATATCGATGAGAATATGCCATAACTTGTGTCTCTTTGTTGAACATATTGTTATGGAACTAAGATTGATCATGATTACATATTTAATCACTATTATACTGGGTCACAGTATTGGATATGACCATAGCTTGTGCATTTTATCTTTATATTGCAAAGTCATTGCACTAGGAATGATTGTAAATTTGGACATTCCTCAAGAGCAAAAGTCATGACCCTATAAATAGTTAAAGCTTGAGTACTACTCTTTATAACTTTCTATATCTAAATTTCTTGGGATTTGAAATATCATTATGGCTTTTTCCTTTGATTTATGACCTCAAGTGTCAATATGCAAGACTAATAATTTGAGCAATGATTAAAACCTTTTATACATTTGAATATGATTCATTTACACCTTTTTGGGTATTGTGAGCTTTTATACATAACTCATTTAATATAAAAAGAAAGAAATAATACTTTTCATATCAATGAGAATATAAAAAAAGGCTTAGGCATGCCAATAAAATAAATTTTTTGATTCTTGATTGAAAGAGAGCCCATACTTCTTGCCCTGCTCAAACTGCCCAGGGGCTAGTTTGTTCTAATAGGCTACAAGGTGGTTATTTTTTTAGAGGTGAACTATGTTTTAAAAAATTTCTTTGAGTATGTGCATTAGAGATATTTTAGAAGAAATTACAATAATCAATATAAATACATCCTCAACAACTAGCTATTTCAACACATAGGGGCTCACTTTGGTTTATTCTGTTAGCGTACATGAGTCAAATTACCTTTAATAGCCCAGAGATTCAACATCAAATATGATGAGACATAATAGAGATTATGTAAAAGATCCTATTATTTTGGTTAGAGCTTTAGTAATCATTCTAGAGTTGAGAGAGGAACAAAATAAATTATTTTAATTATTCAGTAAAATTTTAATTTTTATTTTAATTATTTATCAGTTTATTTTTATAGAAATATTAATTACATAATAAATAATTAGTGAGACAGATCTAATTTAAATTAAACCGGTATATCCTAAATAATAAAGAATAAATCTCATTTTTTTTTCATTTTAATTTTAAATATTCAAATTTAATTATTTATTTGTTTATTTTTATATAAATATTAATTACAAAATAAATTATGAGTTACACAAAGATAATTTATATAAATTATTTTTAATCAAAATAATATAGATAAACTTTTTAAAAGAAGAAAAAATTTCAAAACAAAAAATTATTATTTAGTAATATATTTTGCTTTGCTTTTGAATCATTTTAGGTTTTGTAATTATATTATAATTGATATCTATCTTATTAATAATAGATTATTAATTTATTTTTTGATTATTATTAGAATATTTATCAATAAAATAGTTTATATTGAATTTATATGATATAAATATAATGATTATTATAACTAAATATTGAATTCACTTTTGAAAAAATTTAAAAATTATTATATTTTCAAAGGTTATAACCTTAAAAAATGAGAAAAAATAATAAAAATAATATTTTTGTTATTTCATTTTAAAAATAAAACCTATAGATCATTAATTGCTTACTTACTTAAATCAGTAAGCTCATAAACCCCGAAACCCCTAAATACATAAACCTTTTAACTGCATTATACTACTTAATAAATAATAAATCTCATTTTTATTTCTATTTATTATAATTTTAAATATTAATTATAATTATTTATAGTTTAATTTTTTGATAAATTAATTACAAAATAAATTTTGAGTGAGACAGATATTATTTAAATAATTTATTTTAATAAAAAAAATATAAGCTAATAAAAAGAAGGAAAATTAAAAAAATTAAATATTATTATTGAGTAATATATTTTGATTTAATTTTGAATCATTTTTGTTATTTAAATATATTTTAATTAATATTTATATTATTAAAATAGTTTATTAATTTAATTTTTAATATTATTATAATATCTATCATTAAAATTATTTATATTTAATTTATATGATATATAATTAGTAAGATTAATATAATTATAAATGGTATTCACATTTCAAAAATTTTAAAAATTATTTTATTTTCAAAGGTTATAACCTTTGAAAATCCAAAAAAATCAAAAATAGAATTTTAAATTTTTATTATATAAATAAAACCTATCAACCACAAAATCCCTAAAAACATAAATTGCTAAACTTCTAAACGACAAAACTCCTAAATAATTAGACAATTAAATCGGTATACCAAATATAATAAATCATAAATCTCATTTTAATTTGTATTCATTATAATTTTAAATATTCATTTTAATTATTTATTAGTATATTGTTTATAGAAATATTAATCACAAAATAAATAATGAGTGAGACAAATATAATTTTAATAATTTATTTTTAATCAAAAAAAATAAGCTTATATAAAGAAGTAAAAATTTAAAAATAAAAAGTTATTATTTAGTAATATATTTTACTTAGATTTTGAATCATTATATATAGGTTTTGCAATTATATTTTAATTGCGATCAATCTTATTAATAATAGTTTATTAATTTATTATTTGATAATTTTTATAATATCGAAAAATAATAATACTTATATTCAATTAAAATGTCTTATAATTTTAAATTATTATAACTAAATATTATATTTACATTTGAAAAAAATTTTTATTATATTTTCAAAGGTTATAACCTTCAAAAATGATAAAAAATCACAAAAATAATTTTTTATTATTTTATTATTTAAATAAAACTTATAAGCCACTAAATGACTAAACATTTAAATCTCTAGACTCCTCAACCACAAAACCCCCTAAATACTTAAACCATTAAACCTATATGACCTAAATAATAAATAATAAATCTCATTTTTATTTGTATTCATTATAATTTTGAATATTCATTTAATATTTTTTAGTTTATTTTTATAGAAATATTAATTACAAATTAAATATTGAGTGAGACATATATAATTTAAATAAATTATTTTTTATGAAAAAAAAATAAGCTTACAAAAATATACAAAATTTCAAAAATTTAAAATTTTATTTAGTAATTTAATTTACTTTGATTTTGAATTATTTTGGGTTCTGCAAATATATTTTAATTAATATCTATCTTATTAATAATAGTTTATTAATATATTTTTTGATCATTATTAAATATATATTAATACATTTTTTATTGAATCTACGACAAATATAATTATTAAGATTATTATAACTAAGTATTGTATTCATATTTTAGAACTATTAAAAAAATATTGTATTTTTAAATGTTATAATCTTTGAAAATCACGAAAATTCATAAATTTTTTTTTTTGCTATTTCATTGATTAAATAAAACCTATAAACACGAAAATGTGTAAACATATAAATCAATAAACTCCTTAACCCCAAAACCACAAAAAACATAAACAATTAAATAGTTATACCCTAAATAATAAATAATAAATCTCATTTTTATTATTAATCATTATAATTATAATTATACATTTTTATTATTTATTAGTTTAATTTTATAGAAATATAAATTAAAATATAAATTATTAGTGAGACAAATATAATTTAAATAATTTATTTTTCATAAAAAAATATATAGGCTTATAAATGGAGACAAAAATTTAAAAATATAAAATTAATATATAGTAAAATATTTCAATTTGATTTTGAGTCATTTTAGGTTTTGCAAATATATTTTAAACAATATTTATCTTATTAATTATTGGTTATTACTTTTTTATGATCATTATTATAATAAATATCAATAAAATAATTTAAATTGAATTTATATTATATATAATTATTATGATTATAATAACTTCATATTATATTCACTTTTCAAAAAAAATTAAAAATTATTATATTTTCAAAGGTTATAACCTTCAAAAATGAGAAAAAATAACAAAAATAAATTTTTTGTTATTTAATTTTTTATATAAAACCTATAAACCACTAAATGATGAAATACTAAAATGACTAAACTCCTAAACCCTGAAGCCCATAAATACTAAAAATATTAAATTAGTATAGTCTAAATAATAAATAATAAATCTCAGTTTTATTAGTATTCATTATAATTTTAAATATTCATTTTAATTATTTATCAGTTTATTTTTATAGAAATTTTAATTACAAAATAAATTATTAGTGTGACTGATATAATTTAAATTAAATTACTATCCGCTAAATAATAAAGAATAAATCTAATTTTTTTTCATTATAATTTTAAATATTCATTTTAATTATTTATTTATTTATTTTTATATAAATATTAATTAAAAAATAAATTATGAGTTATAGAAATATAATTTATTTAAATTATTTTTCATCAAAAAAAATATAGATAAACTTATTAAAAGAAATAAAAATTAAAAACAAAAAATTATTATATTGTAATATAATTTGCTTTGCTTCTGAATCATTATAGGTTTTGTAATTATATTATAATTGATATCTATCTTTTTAATAATAGATTATTAATTTATTTTTTGATCATTATTAGAATATTTATCAATAATATTGTTTATATTGAATTTATATGATATATAAATATAATGATTATTATAAATAAATATTGATTTCACATTTGAAAAAAATTTAAAAATTATTATATTTTCAAAGGTTATATCCTTTGAAAATATAAAAAAATAATAAAATTAAATATTTTGTTATTTTAATTTTTAAATAAAACCTATAAACCACTTAATGCATACACAATTTATAAGTAAACTGCTAAAGCCCGTAATGCCTAAATACATAATCCATTAAACCACTATATACTACTTAATAATTAAGAAATCTAATTTTTATTTCAATTTATTATAATTTTATGTTTTGTAATTATATTTTAATTGATATCTATCTTATTAATAATAGATTATTAATTTATTTTTTAATCATTATTAGAATATTAATCACTAAAATTGTTTATATTGAATTTATATGATATATAAATATTGAATTCGCTTTTGAAAAAAATTTAAAAATTATTATATTTTCAAACGTTATAACCTTTGAAATATCAAAAAATAATAAAAATAAATTTTTTGTTATATTATTTTTTAAATAAAACCTATAAACCACTAAATGCATACACAATTAAATTAGTTTACTTCTAAACCCCATAATACTAAAAACATAAACCATTAAACTGGTATATAATACATAATAATTAATAAATCTAATTTTTATTTCTATTTATTATAATTTTAAATATTCATTTAATTATTTATTAGTTTATTTTTATAGAAATATTTATTACAAAATAAATAATGAGTAAGACAAATATTATTTATATAATTTATTTTTAATCAAAAAATATATACGCTTATAAAAGAAGTAAAATTTAAAAATTAAAAATTATTATTCAGTAATATATTTTACTTTAATTTTTAATCAATTTGGGTTTTGTAAATATTTTTTAATTAATATCTATCTTATTATTAATAGTTTATTAATTTAATTTTTGATCATTATTATAATAACTATCAATAAAATTGTTTATATTGAATTTATATGATTTATGATTATTAATAATATTATAACTAAATATTGTATTCACATTTCATAAAATTTTAAATCTCAAAACCATTAAACTGGTATACATTTATAATAAATCATAAATCTCATTTTAATTTTTATTCATTATAATTTTAAATTTTTATTTGAATTATTTATCAGTTTATTTTTATAAAAATATTAATTACAAAATAAATTATTAGTGAGACAGATATAATTTAAATAATTTATATTTCATCAAAAAAAATATAAGCTTATAAAAATAGGCACAATTTTAAAAAGAAAAATTTATTATTTAGTAAAATATTTTATTTTGATTTTGTATCATTTTAGATTTTGCATTTATATTTTAATTTATATCATTCTTTTTTATAATAGTTTATTAATTATTTATCGATCATTATTATAATATCTATTAATAAAATTATTTATATTAAGTTTATATTATATATATTTATTAAGATTATCATAACTAAATATAATATTCACATTTAAAAAAAATAAAAAATTATTATATTTTCGAAGGTTATAACCTTCGAAAATAATAAAAAACAAAAAATTAAATTTTTGTTTGTTCATTCTTTAAATAAAAACAATAAATCACTAAAGGCATAAACACTTAAACCACTAAACCCCAAAACACCTAAATACCTAAACCATTAAAACTGTATGTACTGGATAATAAATAATAAATCTCACTTTTATTTGTATTTATTATAATTTTAAATATTCATTTTAATTATTTTTTAGTTTATTTTTATATAATTATAAATTACAAAATATATTATGAGGAAGACAAATATAATTTAAATAATATACATTTAAGAACAATAAATATATACTTATAAAAATAAGTAAAACATCAAAAACATTATTATTTAGTAATTTATTTTACTTTGATTTTGAATAAATTTAGGTTTTGCAAATATATTTTAAATAATATTTATCTTATTTATCATAGTTATTAATTTATTTTTTGATCATTAATATAATATCAATCAATATAATTGTTTATTTGAATTTATATGATATTAATTATTAAAATTATCATAACTAAATATAGTATTCCCATTTAAAAAAATTTAAAAATTATTATATTTTCAAAGGTTATAACCTTAGAAAATGTGAAAAAATAACAAAAAATAAATTTTTTGTTATATCATTATTTAAATAAAACTTATAAACCATTAAATACCTAAACACATAAATCTCTAAGCTCCTAAACCTCTAAGCCCCTAAATACTTAAACCTTTAAACTCGTAAACATTAAATATAATTTAAATAATTTATTGAAATATTAATTACAAAATAAATTATGAGTGATACAAATATAATTTAAATAATTTATTTTTTATCAAAAAATATATAATCTTATAAAATTAGACAAAAAATAAAAAACAAAAATTATTATTCAGTATAAATTTAATTTGATTTTTAATCATTTTAGTTTTTGTAATTAAATTTTAATTTATATTTATCATATTAATAATAGTTTATTAATTTATTATTTGATAATTGATATAATATCTATCAAAAAAATTGTTTATATTTAGTTTATATTATATATTTTTATAATAAATATTATTACTAAATATTGTATTCAAATTTTTAAAAAATTTTAAAATTATTATATTTTCAAATGTTATAATCTTTGAAAATTTGAAAAAATATCAAAAATAATTTATTTGTTATTTCATATTTTAAATAAAACCTATAAACCACTAAATGCCTAAATACTTAAATGAATAACTTCTAAATCTCGAAAACCCTAAATAGATAATTTTTTAATTAGTTATATCTTAAATAATAAACAATAAATCAAATTTTTATTTATTTCATTATAATTTTAAATATTCATTTCAATTATTTATATGTTTATTTTTATATAAATATTAATTACAAAATAAATTATGAGTTAGACAATTATAATTTATATAAATTATTTTTCATCAAAAAATATAGATAAACTTATTAAAAGAAAAAAAATTAATAACAAAAAATTATTATATAATAATATAATTTGCTTTGCTTCTGAATCATTATGGGATTTGTATTTATATTTTAATTGATATCTATCTTATTAATAATAGATTATTAATTTATTTTTTGATCATTATTAGAATATTTATAATAAATTTGTTTATATTGAATTTATAAGATATATAAATATAATGATTATTATAACTAAATATTGAATTCACTTTTGGAAAAAATTTTAAAATTATTATATTTTCAAAGATTATAACCTTTGAAAATGTGAAAAATAATAAAAATATTTTTTTTGATATTTCATTGTTTAAATAAAACCTATAAACCACCAAATGCCTAAAGACTTAATTCAATAACTCCTAAATCTCTAAAACCCTAAATGATAAATAATAAATCTCAATATTATTGTTTTCATTATAATTTTAAATATTCAATTTAATTATTTATTTGTTTATTTTTATATAAATATTAATTACAAAATAAATTTTGAGTTAGAGAAATATAATTTATATAAATTATTTTTCATTAAAATAAAAAATAATTTATTTTAAAAGAAAAAAAAATTTCAAAAAAACTAATTATTATATAGTAATATATTTTGCTTTCTTCTGAATCATTTTTATATAATAATATATTTTTCATCTAAATATTTTTATTTAGTAATATATTTTGATTTGATTTTGAATCATTGTGTTATGTAAATATATTTTAATTATTATTTATATTATTAAAAATAGTTTATTAATTTATTTTTTGATCATTAATATAATATCTATCAATATAATTGTTTATATTGAATTTATATGATATATAATTATTAATATTATCATAACTAATATAGTAATCACATTTAAAAAAAATTTAAAAATTGTTATATTTTCAAAGGTTATAACCTTAGAAAATGAGAAAAAATAACAAAGAATAAATTTTTGTTATATCATTGTTTAAATAAAACTTATAAACAATTAAATAGCTAACCACATACATCTCTAAACTCCTAAATCATGAAGCCCCTAAATACTTAAACCTTTAAACTCGTAAACCTTAAATATAATTTAAATAATTTATTGAAATGTTAATTACAAAATAAATTATGAGTGATACAAATATAATTTAAATAATTTATTTTTTATCAAAAAAATATAATCTTATAAAATGAAGCAAAACTAAAAAACAAAAATTATTATTTAGAAATATATTTACTTTGATTTTTAATCATACAATTTTTGTAATTCAATTTTTAATTATATCTATCATATTAATAATAGCATATTAATTTATTTTTTGATAATTGATATCACATCTATCAATAAAATTGTTATATTTAGTTTATTTATATATAATCATAATGATTCTTATTACTAAATATTGTATTCACATTTTTAAAAAAATTTAAAATTATTATATTTCAAAACTATAACCTTTGAAAATGTGAAAAATATCAAAAATAATTTTTATGTTATTTCATTGTTTAAATAAATCCATTAAACTACTAAATGCCTAAACACTTAAGTCAATAACTCAAAAATCTAGAAAACCCTAAATAGATAATCCTTTTAAACTGGTATACCCTAAATAATAAATAATAAATCTCAATATTATTTTTTTCATTATAATTTAAAATATTCATTTTAATTATTTATTCATTTGTTTTTTTAAATATTAAATACAATATTAATTATTTGTTAGACAAATATAATTTATATACATTATTTTTCATCAAAAAATTTCAAAACAAAAATTTATTATATAGTAATAATTTTTCTTTCCTTATGAATCATTTTAGGTTTTGTAATTATATTTTAATTGATATATATCTTAATAATAATAGATTATTAATTTATTTTTTGATAATTTTAGAATATTTATCAATAAAATTATTTATATTGAATTTATATGAAATATAAATATAATAATTATTATAACTAAATATTGAATTCACTTTAGAAAAAAAATTAAAAATTATTATATTTTCAAAGTTTATAACATTTAAAATATCAAAAAATAATAAAAATAATTTTTTTGTTTATTTATTTTTTAAATAAAACCTATAAACACTAAATGCATACACAGATAAATCAGTAAACTTTTAAACCTCATAATGCCTAAATACATAAACCATTAAACCACTATATACTACTTAATAATTAATATATCTAATTTTTATTTCTATTTATTATAATTTTAAATATTTATTTTAATTATTTATTAGTTTATTTCTATTGAAATATTTATTACAAAATAAATTTTGCTTGCGAGAAATATAATCTAAATAATTTTTTTAATCAATAAAATTATTTACGCTTATAAAATAAGTAAAAATTTAAAAATTAAAAATTATTATTAATTAAAATATTTTACTTTAATTTTCAATCAATTTGGGTTTTGTAAATATTTTGTAATTAATATCTATCATATTATTAATAGTTTATTAATTTAATTTTTTATCATTATTATAATATCTATCAATAAAATTGTTTATTTTGAATTTATATGATATATAATTATGAATATTATTGTAACTAAATATTATATTCACATTTCAAAAAATGTTAAATATTATTATATTTTCAAAGGTTATGACCAATGAAAATGAGAAAAAATTTCAAATATTTTTTTTGTTATTTTATTATTTAAATAAAACATATAAACCACTAAATGCCTAAAAACATGAATAGCTAAACTACATAATGACAAAACCTCTAAATACTTAAAAATTAAACTAGTATACAAAAATAATAAATCATAAATTTCATTTTAATTTTTATTCAGTTTAATTTTAAATTTTTATTATAATTATTTATTAGTTTATTTTTATAGAAATATTAATTACAAAATAAATTATTAGTTAGATAGATCTAATTTAAATTAAAGCTGTATACCCTAAATAATAAATAATAAAACTCATTTTTTTTCATTATAATTTTAAATTTTCATTTTAATTATTTATTTGTATATTTTTATATAAATATTAATTACAAAATAATTTATGAGTTAAACAAATATAATTTATATAAATTATTTTTTATCAAAAAAAAACAAATTTCAAAACAAAAAATTATTATATAGTAATATATTTTGCTTAGCTTCTGAATCATTTTAATATTTGTAATTATAATTTAAATGATATATATCTTATTAATAATAGATTATTAATTTATTTTTTGATCATTATTAGAATATTTATCAATAAAAATGTTTATATTGAGTTTATATGATATATAAATTTAATGATTATTATAACTAAATATTCTATTCACTTTTGAAAAAAGTTTTAAAATTTTTATATTTCAAAAGATTATAACCTTTGAACATGTGAAAAAATAAAAAAAAATTATTTTTTTTATTTCATTATTTAAATAATAGCTAGACGCCACTAAATGCCTAAACACTTAAATAACTAAACTACTAAATCCTTATACCCATATATAGATAATCCTTTAAACTGGTATACACTAAATAATAATTAATAAATATCATTTTTTTTGTTTTCATTATAATTTAAAAAAATCATTTTGATTTTTAGTTTTTTATTTGTATATCTTTATTAATTATAAAATAAATTATGAGTTAAAATTTAATTTATAAAAATTATTTTTCATGACAAAATAGATAATTATAAAAAGAATAAAAATATAAAAACAAATAATTATTATTTAGTAATATATTTTGCTTTGCTTTTAAATCATTTTAGGTTTTGATATTATATTTTAAGTAATATCAATCTTATTCATAATAGATTTTTATTTTATTTTTTGATAATTATTAGAATATCTATCAATAAAATTATTTATATTGAATTTATTTTATATAAATTCATTATGATTATTATAATAATAGTGTATTCACTTTTAAAAAAAATTTAAAAATTATTATATTTTCAAAAGGTATAACCTTAAAAAATGAGAAAAAATAATAAAAATAAATTTTTTGTTATTTCATTTTTTAAATAAACCCTATATATCATTAATTGATTACTTACTTAAATTAGTAAGCTCATAAACCCCGAAACCCATAAATACATAAACCTTTTAATAGCTTTATTCTACTTATTAAATAATAAATCTCATTTATATTTTTATTTATTATAATTTTAAATATTCATTTTAATTATTTATAGTTTAATTTTTTAGAAAAATTAATTCAAAATAAATTTTGTATGAGACAAATAATATTTAAATAATTTATATTTAATCAAAAAAAAATATAAGCTTAAAAAAGAAAAAAAAATTTAAAAATTAAATATTATTATTTAGTAATATATTTTTATTTGATTTTGAATAATTTTGTGTTATTTAAATATATTTTAATTAATATTTAGATTTTTAAAAATAGTTTGTTAATTTAATTTTTGATCATTATTATAATATCTATCAATAAAATTATTTATATTTAATTTATATGATATATAATTAGTAAGATTAATATAATTATACATGGTATTCACATTTTAAAAAAGTTTAAAAATTATTTTCTTTTCAAAGTTTATAACCTTTGAAATTCATAAAATATAAATTTTTTTTTATTTTTATTATATAAATAAAACCTATTAATCACTAAATGGTTAAAAACATAAATTTATAAACTTCTAAATGACAAAACCCCTAAATAATTTAACCATTAAACCTGTATACTATATATAATAAATAATAAATCTCATTTTTATTAGTATTCATTATAATTTTAAACATACATCTTAATTATTTATTAGTTTATTTTTATATAATATAAATTAAAATATAAATTATTATTGAGACAAATATAATTTAAAAAATTTATTTTTAATCAAAAAATATATAAGCATATAAATGGATAAAAAATTTAAAATTAATATTTAGTAAAATATTTCGCTTTGATTTTGAATCATTTTAGGTTTTGCAAATATATTTTAAATAATATTTATCTTATTAATACTTGTTTATTATTTTTTAATTATCATTATTATAATATACCAATAAAATAAATTATTTTGAATTTATATGATATTTAATAATTATGATTATTAACTTCATATTGTATTCCTTTTCAAAAAAAAATTAAAAATTATTATATTTTCAAAGGTTATAACCATCAAAAATAAGAAAAAATTACAAAAATTTTTTTTTATTTTATTTTTTAAATAAAACCTATAAACCACTAAATGACTAAATACTAAAATAACTAAACTTATATTCTCCGAAGCTTATAAATACTCAAAACATTAAATTAGTATAGTCTAAATAATAAATCATAATTCTCATTTTTATTAGTATTCATTATAATTTTAAATATTCATTTTAATTATTATCAGTTTATTTTTATAGAAATATTAATTACAAAATATTGTTATTTATTATAATAATGATCATAAAAAAGTAATAATCAATTATTAAAAAGATAAATATTGTTTAAAATATATTTGCAAAACCTAAAATGACTCAAAATCAAAGTGAAATATTTTACTATATATTAATTTTAAATTTTTAAATTTATGTATCAATTTATAAGCCTATATATTTTTTGATGAAAATAAAATATTTAAATTATATTTGCCTCACTAATAATTTATTTTTTAATTTATATTTATATAAAAATAAACTAATAAATAATTAAAATTTGTATTTAAAATTATAATTAATACTATTAAAAATGAGATTTATGATTAATTATTTAGCATATAACTATTTAATTGTTTATGTTTTTTGTGGTTTTAGGATTAATGAGTTTATTGATTTATATGTTTACACATTTAGGTGTTTATAGGTTTTATTTAATCAAAGAAATAACAAAAAATTTATATTTATGAATTTTCATTATTTTCAAATGTTATAAACTTTAAAAATATAATAATTTTTTAATAGTTTTAAAATATGATTACAATACTTAGTTATAATAATCATAATAATTATATTTGTTGTAGATTCTATATAAAAAAATGTATTAATATATATTATAAAAATGATCTAAAATTAAATTAATAAACTATTATTAATAAGATAGATATTAATTAAATATATTTGCAAAACCCAAAATAATTCAAAATCAAAGTAAATTATAATACTAATTGAAATTTTAAATTTTTGAAATTTTGTTTATTTTTATAAGCTTATTTTTTATAATAAAAAATAATTTATTTAAACGTTATCTGTCTCACTCATTATTTATTTTATAATTAATATTTCTATAAAAATAAACTAAAAAATAATTAAAATGAATATTTAAAATTATAAAGAATACAAATAAAAATGAGATTTGTTATTTATAGGTCATATAGGTTTAATGGTTTAAGTATTTAGAGGGTTTTGGGGTTTAGGAGTCTAGAGATTTAAATGTTTAGACATTTAGTGGTTTATATGTTTTATTTAAATAATAAAATAAAAATTTTTTTTGTGATTTTTTATCATTTTTGAAGGTTATAACCTTTGAAAATATAATAATTTTTAAATTTTTATCAAATGTAAATTTAATATTTAGTTATAATAACTTAATAATTAGAAGGCATTTAAATTGAATATAAGTAATAATATTGATCGATAATATAAAAATGATCAAATAATAAATTAATAAACTATTAATAATAAGATTGATCGCAATTAAAATATAATTGCAAAACCACTATATAATGATTCAAAATCAAAGTTAAATATATTACTAAATAATAATTTTTTGTTTTTAAATTATTACTTCTTTTTATATGCTTATTTTTTTTGATTAAAAATAAATTATTAAAATTATATTTGTCTAACTCATTATTTATTTTGTGATTGATATTTCTATAAAAAATAAACTAATAAATAATTAAAATGAATATTTAAAATTATAATGAATACAAATTAAAATGAGTTTTATGATTTATTATATATGGCATACTAGTTTAATGGTTTGATTATTTATGAGTTTTGTAGTTTAGGAGTTTAGTAATTTATTTTTTAGGCATTTAGTGGTTTATATGTTTTATTTATATAATAAAAATTTAAAATTCATTTTTTGATTTTTTCTAATTTTCAAAGGTGATAATCTTTGAAAATAAAATAATGTTTGAAATTTTTTGAAATGTGAATACAATGTATAATTATATTAATCTTACTAATTATATATCATATAAATTCAATATAAATAATTTTAATGATAGATATTATAAAAATGATCAAAAATTAAATTAATAAACAATTATTAATAATATAAATATTAATTTAAATATATTTACATAACACAAAATGATTCAAAATCAAATCTAAATATATTTCTAAATAATAATATTTAATTTTTAAAATTATCCTTCTTTTCATAAGCTTATATTTTTTTTACTAAAATAAATTATTTAAATAAGATTTGACTCACTCGAAATTTATTTTTAATTAATTTTTCTATAAAAATAAACTTAAAATAATTAAAATGAATATTTAAAATTATAATAAATAAAAATAAAATGAGATTTATTATTTATTAAGTAGTATATAGCTGTTAAAAGGTTTATGTATTTAGGGGTTTCGGGGTTTATGAGCTTACTGATTTAAGTAAGTAAGCATTTAATGATCTATAGGTTTTATTTAAAAAATGAAATAATGAATAATTTATTTTTATTATTTTTTCTAATTTTTTAAGTTTATAACCTTTGAAAATATAATAAGTTTTAAATTTTTTTCAAATGTGAATACAATATTTAGTTATAATAATCATTATATTTATATATCATATAAATTCAATATAACCAATTTTATTGATAAATATTCTAATAACGATCAAAAAATAAATTAATAATCTATTATTAATAAGGTAGGTATCAATTAAAATATAATTACAAATCCTAAAATAATTCAAAGCAAAGCAAAATATATTACAATATAATAATTTTTTGTTTTGAATTTTTTTTATTTTAAAAAGTTTATTTATATTTTTTGATTAAAAATAATTTATATAAATTTATTTGTCTAACTCATAATTTATTTTGTAATTAATATTTATATAAAAATAATTAAATAAATAATTAAAATGAATATTTAAAATTATAATGAAAAAAAATGAGATTTATTAATTATTATTTAGAGTATACCAGTTTAATTTTAATTATATCTCTCTCACTAATAATTTATTTTGTATTTAATATTTCTATAAAAATAAACTGATAAATAATTAAAATAAAAATTTTAAATTATATTGAATAAAAATTAAAATGAGTTTTATGATTTATTATTAATGTATACCAGTTTAATGGTTTAAGTATTTAGATGTTTTATCATTAGAAAATTTAGTGATTTATGTTTTTAGGCATTTAGTTGTTTATAGGCTTTATTTAAAAAATAAAATAATTAAAAAAATTTTATAATTTTTTCTCATTTTCATAGGTTATATAAACTTTGAAAATATAATAATATTTAAAATATTATTATATAATATTTGTTAAATGTAAATATAATATTTTATATATAATAATATTAATAATTATATATCATATAAATTCAATATAAACAATTTTATTGATATATATTATAATAATGATCAAAAATTAAATTAATAAACTATTAATAAAAATATAAAAATTTATTAAAAAAATTTACAAAACCCAAATCGATTCAAAATTAAAGTAAAATATATTACTGGATAATAATTTAAATTTTTAAATTTATACTTCTTTTATATGTGTATATATATTATATCATTAAAAATAAATTATTTAAATTATATTTGTGGCACTCATATTTTATTTTGTTATAAATATTTCTATAAAAATAAACTAATATATAATTAAAATGAATATTTAAAATTATAATAAATAGAAATAAAAATTAGATTTATTATTTATTATGTATTATATATCGGTTTAATGGTTACTATATTTAGGCATTACGGGGTCTAGGAGTTTACTTTTTTAACACTCTAAGCATTTAGTTGTTTATAGGTTTTATTTAAAAATAAAAAAAAAAAAAAAATTATTTTTATAATTTTTTGATATTTTCAAAGGTTAAAACCTTTGAAAATATAATAATTTTTTTAAAAGTAAATTAAATATTTAGTTATAATAATCATTATATTTATATATCATATAAATTCATTATAAACTATTTTATTGATAAATATTCTAATAATGATCAAAAAATAAATTAATAATCTATTATCAATAAGATAGATACCAATTATAATATAATTACAAAACCTAAAATGATTCAGAAGCAAAGAAAAATATATTATTATATAATAATTTTTTGTTTTGAATTTTTTTTTTCTTTTAAAAAGTTTATATATATTATTTTGATGAAAAATAATTTATATAAATTATATTTGTGTAACTCATAATTTATTTTGTAATTAATTATGATATAAAAATAAACAAATAAATAATTAAATTTGAATATTTAAAATTAAAATGAAAAAAAATGAGATTTATTCTTTATTATTTAGGATATACCGGTTTAATTTAAATTAGATCTGTCTCACTAATAATTTATTTTGTAATTAATATTTATATAAAAATAAACTGATAAATAATTAAAATAAAAATTAAAATTATACTGAATAATTAAAAAAAATTTATTTTGTTCCTCTCTCAACTCTAGAATGATTGCTAAAGCTCTAACCAAAATAATAGGATCTTTTACATAATATCTATTATGTCTTATCATGTTTGATGTTGAATCACTAGGCTATCAAAGTTAATTTGACACATGTACGCAAACAGGCTAAACTAAAGTTGTACCCTATGTGTTGAAATAGCTAGTTGTTGAGGATGCTATTTATATTGATTATTGTAATTTCTTCTAAAATATTTCTCATGCACACACTCAAAGCAATTTTTTTAAACATAGTTCACCTCAAAAAAATAACCACCTTGTAGCCTATTAGAACAAACTAGCCCCTGGGCATTTTGAGCAAGGCAAGAAGTATGGGCCCTTTTCAATCAAGAATCAAAAAATTTATTTTATTGGCATGTCTAAGCCTTTTTTTATATTCTTTTAGATATGAAAAGTATCATTTCTTTCTTTTTATATTAAATGAGTTATGTATACAAGCTCATAATACCCAAAAAGTTGTAAATGAATAATATTCAAATGTATAAAAGGTTATAATCATTGCTCAAAATATTAGTCTTGCATATTGACACTTACGTCACAAATCAAAGGAAAAAGCTAAAGTGATATTTCAAATCCCAAGAATTTTAGCTATAGAAAGTTATAAAGAGTAGTACTCGAGCTTTAACTATTTCTAGGGTCATGACTTTTGCTCTTGAGGAATGTCCAAAGTTACAATCATTCCTAGTGCAATGACTTTGCAATATAAAGATAAAATGCACAAGCTATGGTCATATCCAATACTGTGACCTAGTATTATAGTGATTAAATATGTAGTCTTGATCATTATTAGTGCCATAACAATATGTTCGCTAGAGAGACACAAGTTATGGCATATTCTCATCGTTATGATTTTGTGTTCTGGAGACAAAATATACAATCATGACCATTTCTAATGCTACAATAATCTAAAGCAAGAAAGGGAATGAATCTATAACTCACCCCTTGAGTCATGACTTTTTGTTACATATACAAAAAGATAAATCTGTGACATTCCTAAAAGTTTTGAATTCCAATATAAATTTAACACTTAGTCATTTGATTATAAAAGTGCATAACATGAGATTTAGGATTTAGGGTTTATGGATTAGGGTTATAGTTTATGGTTTAGGGTTTAGGATTTAAAGTTTAGGGTTTATGGTTTAGGGTTTAGGATTTAAAGTTTAGGGTTTATTGTTTTTTTTGTTTTTTTGGAAAATACACACTTTATTTATCATTTAGGCACACAACTTACAAGAGACTAAAAAACTGACTAATTTAGGCCAACCCAGCAAATCCTATGCACCTTAATGATTCTATGCATAAAATACATAAAAAAGATAATGCCTAATAATTCAAAGCATACGAATACAACAAAAATCACCTGGCATTCCCGACTTCAGAGTTGGCATTGAGTCATTATGCGCACTAGGTCATTTCCATTCGGATTTGACCAAGCCTTTTGGAGGAACCTGAATGATGCACCATATTAAAACTATGCAAATATAAGATTGTATTTGTGTGAGGCATGCAGCATCAAGCATTTGCCTATGTCATTGCTATGAAATGAAATACATGTAAAACTAATACCCATAAATCCACAAGTCCATATCTACGGCACTTTGTCAATTCATTCTCACCTATGAATTCCACTTTCTTTTGCTCCAATGATCCTCAAAAGAGTATCTATTGGGTTAGAATGCTTCATCCTCAAGCTCAAAGAAGTGGCTGTATGTTGCACCGACAAAATATCAAAAAATATGCATGCATCGGTGTGCATGTGTGATGAAGTCCATCTCATAGTCTAATTATCTACACGTACAACCAATCTAGAATACTAGTAAAATTACAAAATTCTATAAAGATGGGTCTTTTGCTCCTGGGAGTGTAGCATCGCC
The DNA here is from genome assembly GCA_029783825.1 of Sapria himalayana. Classification (NCBI taxonomy): domain Eukaryota; kingdom Viridiplantae; phylum Streptophyta; class Magnoliopsida; order Malpighiales; family Rafflesiaceae; genus Sapria; species Sapria himalayana. The sequence continues at coordinate 16,507 of JAREIK010016466.1, read as the reverse complement.
TAATGTTTATTTACAAAATGCATTAGTGGGCCCCACTTAGAGATACTCATGGGTTCAGTTGCCCTCATTGCATGCTACATAGAGAACAAAGAAAATTGTGTGCGTGAGTATATTATGATCCGTCTTCACAAGTACATGGTGCATACAAAGTCCAAAATACAAATAAGCCTATAAACATTAACTACAAGTTTGAATCTTTTGCTACCGTGTGGCTGGTCTAGACTATATTTCTTACTGGCCCAACTTTGTAATGCTTCGAATTTTGCCGGCTCTCCAATTAATCATGGATAACCACTATTCCTGTTAGGCGATGGTTGGGTGGCCCTCTATGGTGCCTTATAAGGCTAGTTGGACCACTCCTAGCTACTCTTGGGTTTACTCCCGATCACTTTGCTCGGTCTCGTCAGTTGTCTGAATGTTATCATTCCGGCTTGCTAGTGGGACCCTCTACAAGCTGGTGGCCCATACTTCTAGTTGCTTCCAGGACTTGCTGGCCCCCTAAATGCTACACCAAAATGGACAAGAATATGTGCACGTGTGTACTGTGGTCCGTCGCTATGTGTGTGTGGTGCAGCAGTATCAGGGTTTAGGAGTTTAGTAATTTAAGTATTTATGTATTTTGTGGTTTATAGGTTTTATTTAAATAATTAAATAACAAAAAAATTATTTTTATGATTTTTTCTCATTTTCAAGGTTATAACCATTGGAAATATTATAATTTTTAATTTTTTTTAAATGTTAATACAATATTTAATTATAATAATCATAAAAATTAAATATCATGTAAATTCAATATAAATAATTTTATTGATCAATATTATAATACTGATCATAAAATAGATTAATAAACTATTATTAATAAGATAAATATTAATTAAAATATATTTGCAAAACCTAAAACGATTCAAAATCAAAGTAAAATATACTAAATAATAATTTTTTATTTTTAAATTTTTAATTCTTTTTATAAGCATATAAAGTTTTTTGATGAAGATAAATTATTTACATTATATTTGCCTCATTCATAATTTTATTTTGCAACTAATATTTCTATAAAAATAAACTAATCAATAATTATAATGAATATTGAAATTATAATGAAAACAAATAAAAATGAGATTTATGATTAATTATTTAGGGTATACCGGTTTAATGGTTTAAGTATTTAGGAGTTTAGGAGTATAGTGATTTAAATGTTTAGGCATTTAGTAGTTTATATGTTTTATTTAAATATTGAAATAACAAAATAATTATTTTTCAAATTTTTTATCAATTTTGAAGGTTATATCCTTTATAAATATAATAATTTTTAAATTTTTTTCAAATGTAATACAATATTTAGTTATAATAAACATAATAATTTTATATCATGTAAATTAAAAATAAAAATTTTATTGATAGATATTAATAAACTAAATATAAATATAAATATAATAATGATCAAAAAATAAATTAATAAACTATTATTTATTGATAGATATTTATATATTATTTATAAATACTTAAACCTTTAAAGATGGTTTAAATGTTTAGTATTTAAAGGTTTTGAGATTTTGGGGTTTAGGAGTTTAATGATTTAAGCATTTAGGCATTTAAAGTTAATAGTTTTTATATAAACAATAAAATAACAAAAAATTTATTTTTGTGATTTTATCTCATTTTCAAAGATGATACCTATTAAAAATATAATAATTTTTAAATTATTTTCATATGTAAATATAAATTTTAATTATAATAATCTTTATAATTATATATCATGTAAATTCAATTTAAACAATTTTATTGATAATTATTCTAATAATGATCAAAAAATAAATTAATAATCTATTATTAAAAAGATAGATATCTATTAAAATATAATTACAAAACCTAAAATGATTCAGAAGCAAAGCTAAATATATTACTATATAATAATTTTTTGTTTTGAAATTTTTTTTTTTTTAAAAAGTTTATCTATAATTTTTTGATGAAATATAATTTATATAAATTATCTTTGTCTAGCTCAATTAATTTTGTAATTAATATTTGTATATAAATAAACAAATAAATAATTAAAAAGAATATTTAAAATAATAATGAAAAAAAATTAGATTTATTATTTATTATTTAGGGATACTATTTTAATTTAAATTAGATTCGTCTCACTAATAATTTATTTTGTAATTAATATTTCTATAAAAATAAAATGATAAATAATTAAAATTAAAATTTAAAATTTTACTGAATAAAAATTAAAAAGAAGATTTATGAATTATTATTAATGTTTACCAGTTTAATGGTTTAAGTATTTAGAGGTTTTGTCGTTATAAGTTTAGCGATTTTTGTTTTTAGGCATTTACTGGTATATAGGTTTTATTTAAACAATGAAATAATAAAAAAAATATTTTTGATATTTTTTACATTTTCAAAGGTTATAACATTTGAAAATATAATAATTTTAAATTTTTTTAAAAATGTGAATACAATATGTAGTAATAATCATTATAATTATATATAATATAAACTTAATATAAACAATTTTATTGATAGATATGATATCAATTATCAAAAAATAAATTAATATGCTATTATTAATATGATAAATATAAATTAAAATATAATTAAAAAATCTAAAATGATTCAAAAACAATGTAAAATTTATTACTAAATAATAATTTATGTTTTTTATTTTTTACTTCTTTTTATAAGCTTATATATTTTTTTGATGAAAAATAAATTATTTAAATTATATTTGTATCACTCTTAATTTATTTTGTAATTAATATTTCAATATATTATTTAAATTATATTTAAGGTTTATGAGTTTAAAGGTTTAAGTATTTAGGGACTTCGGGGTTTAGGAGTTTAGAGATTTATGTGTTCAGTTATTTAATGGTTTATACGTTTTATTTAAACAATGATATAATAAAAGATTTATTTTTGTTATTTTTTATCATTTTTGAATGGTATAACCTTTGAAAATATAATAATTTTTAAATTTTTTTCAAATGTAAATATAATATTTAGTTATAATAATCTTAATAATTATAAGTCATTTAAATTCAATATTAATAATCACATTGCTGGATATTATAATAATGATCAAAAAAATTTAATAAACTATTATTAATAATATAGATATTATTTAAAATATTTTTGCAAAATCTAAATTTATTCAAAATCAAAGTAAAATATATTATATAATAATAATTTTTTAATGTTTTGATTCTTTTTATTAGTTTATATTTTTGTTAATATAAATAAATTATTTATATTAATTTGTCTTAGTCATAATTTATTTTGTAATTTATAATTATATAATAATAAACTAATAAATTATTAAAATAATTATTTAAAATTATAATCAATACAAATAAAATTGAGATTTATTATTTATTATTCAGATTATACTGGTAGAATGGTTTAAGTATTTACGTGTTTTTGGGTCTAGGAGTTTAGTGATTTAAGTGTTTAGACCTTTAGTGATTTATTGTTATTATCTAAAGAATTAAAAAACAAAAAATTTTATTTTTTGAATTTTTTTAATTTTTGAAGGTTGTAACCTTTGAAAATATAATAATTTTAAATTTATTTTAAATGTGAATAAAATATTTAGTTATAATAATCTTAGTAATTATATATAATGTAAACAAAATATAAATAATTTTATAAATAAATATTATAATAATGATCAATAAATAATTTAATAAACTAGTATTAATAAGTATGATATAAATTAAAATATAATTGTAGAATCTAAGATGATTCAAAATCACAATAAGATATATTACTAAATAATAATTTTTTATTTTAAAAATTTTGCCTAAGCATATATTTTTTTTGATGAAAAATAAAATATATAAATTATATCTGTTTCACTAATAATTTATTTTATAATTAATAGTTCTATAAAAATAAATTGATAAATAATTAAAATGAATATTTAAAATTATAATGAATATTAATAAAAAGAGATTTATTATTTATTATTTAGGATATACCTATTTAATGGTTTAAGTTTTTTATGGTTTTGGGGTTAATGAGTTTATTGATTTATAAGTTTGCACATTTAGGTGTTTATAGGTTTTATTTAATCAATCAAATAACAAAAAAATTATTTTTATGAATCTTCGTGATTTTCAAAGGTTATTTACCTTTGAAAATATAATAATTTTTTAATCTTTCTAAAATATGAATGCAATACTTAGTTATAATAATCTTAAAAATTATATTTGATGTAAATTTAATATAAAAAATTTTATTATTATATTATATAATGATCGAAAAATAAATTAATAAACTATTATTAATAACATAGATATTAATTAAAATATATTTGCAGAACCCAAAATAATTCAAAATCAATTTAAATTATATTACTAAATAAAATTTTAAATTTTTGAAATTTTGTTTATTTTTATAAGCTTATTTTTTTTCATAAAAAATAATATATTTAAATTATATGTCTCAATCATTATTTATTTTGTAATTAATATTTCTATAAAAATAAACTAAAAAATAATCAAAATGAATATTTAAAATTATAATGAATACAAAAAAAATGAAATTATTATTTATTATTTAGGTTATATAGGTTTAATGGTTTATGTATTTAGGGGGGTTTGGGGTTAAGGAGTCTAAATATTTAAATGATTTGTCCTTTAGTGGTTTATAAGTTTTATTTAAATAATAAAATAATAAAAAAATTATAATTTTGATTTTTTATTATTTTTGAAGGTTATAACCTTTGAAAATATAATAATTTTTAAATTTTTTCAAATGTAAATATAATATTTAGTTATAATAATCTTAATAATTATAAGACATTTAAATTCAATATAAGTAATTTTATTGATAGATATTATAATAATGATTAAAAAATAAATTAATAAACTATTATTAATAAGATTGATAGCAATTAATATATAAATGCAAAACCTATATTGATTCAAAATGAAAGTCAAATATATTACTAAATGATAATTTTTTGTTTTTAAATTTTTACTTCTTTTTATAAGCTTATATTTATTTTTTGATTAAAAATAAATTATTAAAATTATATTTGTCTTACTATTTATTTATTTTGCAATTAATATTTCTATAAAAAATAAACTAATAAATAATTAAAATCAATATTTAAATTATTATGAATACAAATTAAAATGAGATTTATGATTTATTATATATGGTATACCGGTTTAATGGAATGTTAATTTAGAAGTTTTGTTGTTTAGGACTTTAGCAATTTATGTTTTTAGGCATTTAGTGGTTTATAGTTTGTATTTATATAATATAAATAAAAATTTTTTTTGATTATATCTGATTTTCAAAGGTTATAACCTTTAAAAATAAAATAATTTTTTAATTTTTTGAAATGTGAATACCTGGTAAAATTATATTAATATTACTAATTATATATCATATAAATTCAATATAAACAATTTTAATGATAGATAGTATTATAATGATCAAAAATTAAATTAATAAACTATTATTAATAATATAAATATTAATTAAATTATATTTACATAAAACAAAATGATTCGAAATCAAATCAAAATATATTACTAAATAATAATATTTAATTTTCAAATATTTCCTTCTTTTTATAAGCTTATATTTTTTTATTGATTAAAAATAAATTATTTAAATAATATTTGTCTCACTCAATTTATTTTGTAATTAATTTTTCTAAAAAATTAAACTTTAAATAATTAAAATGAATATTTAAAATTATAATAAATAGAAATAAAAATGAGATTTATTATTTATTAAGTAGTATATAGCTGTTAAAAGTTTTATGTATTTAGGGGTTTCGGGGTCTATGAGCTTACTGAATTAAGTAAGTATGCATTTAATGATCTATAGGGTTTATTTTAAAAATGAAATAACAAACAATTTATTTTTATTATTTTTTCTAATTTTTTAAGGTTATAACCTTGAAAATATAATAATTTTTAAATTTCTTTTCAAAAGTGAATATAATATATATTTATAATAATCATAATAATTATATATCATATAAATTCAATATAAACTATTTTATTGATTGATATTCTAATAATTATCAAAAAATATATCAATAATCTATTATGAATAAGATTGATATTACTTAAAATATAATATCAAAACCTAAAATGATTCAAAAGCAAAACAAAATATATCACTAAATAATAATTATTTGTTTTTAAATTTTAAAGATATTTATAAGCTTATATATTTTTTGATGAAAAATATTTTTAATAAATTATATTTTTAACTCATAATTTATTTTATGATTAATATATATATATAAATAAAAAACTAAACAATAAAAATGATTTTTTAAAATTATAATGAAAACAAATAAAAATGAGATTTATTAATTATTATTTTTGTATGCTGGTTTAGAGGATGATCTATATAGGGGTATCGAGATTTTTAGTTTAGTCAACGAAGTGTTTAGGTATTTAGTGGTGTATAGGTTTTATTTAAACAATGAAATAATAAAAAAACTATTTTTTTTTATTTTTACACATTTTCAAAGGTCAAAACCTTTGAAAATTTAATAATTTTAAATTTTTTTAAAAGTTAATATAATATTTAGTCATAATAATCATTATATTTATTTATGATATAAATTCAATATAAACATTTTATTGAATAATATTCTAATAATGATCAAAAAATAAATTAATAATTTATTATTAGTAAGATAGATATCAATTAAAATATAATTAAAAAACCATAAATTATTCAGAAGAAAGCAAAATAAATTACTATATAATAATTTTTTGGTTTGAAATTTTTTTTTCTTTTAAAAAGTTTATTTATAAATTTTTGATGAAAAATAATTTATATAAATTATATTTGTTAACTCAGTTTATTTTGTAATTAATAATTATATAAAAATATACAAATAAATAATTAAAATGTATATTTAAAATTATAATGAAAAAAAATGAGGTTTATTATTTATTATTTAGGGTATACCAGTTTAATTTAAATTTGATCTATCTAACTAATAATTTATTTTGTAATTAATATTTCTATAATAAAACTAATAAATAATTAAATTTAAAATTTAAAATTAAACTCAATAAAAATTAATATGAAATTTATGATTTATTATTAATGTATACCAGTTTAATTGTTTAAGTATTTAGAGGTTTTTTCATTTAGGAGTTTAGCGATTTATGTTTTTAGGGATATAGTGGTTTATAGGTTTTATTTAAACAATAAAATAAAAAAATTATAATTTTTTCTCATTTTCATAGGTCAACCTTTTAAAATATAATAATATTTAAAATTTTTGAAATGTGAATACAATATTTAGTTATAATAATATTAATAATTATATATCATATAAATTCAATATAAACAATTTTATTGATAGATATTATAATAATGATCAAAAATTAAATTAATAAACTATTAATAATAAGATATATATTAATTATAAATATTTACAAAACCAAAATCGATTCTAAATTAAAGAAAAATATATTACTTAATAATAATTTTTAATTTTTAAATTTTTACTTATTATATAAGCGTAAATACTTTTATTGATTAAAAAAAATATTTAAATTATATTTGTCGCACTCAATTTATTTTGTAATAAATATTTCTATAGTAATGAACTAATAAATAATTAAAATAAATATTTAAAATTATAATAAATAGAAATAAAAATTCGATTTATTAATTATTAAGTAGTATATAATAGTTTAATGGTTTATGTATTTAAGCATTACGAGGTTTAGTAGTCTACTGATTTAACTGTGTATGCATTTAGTGGTTATAGGTTTTATTTAAAAAATAATTAAAAAAAATTATTTTTATTATTTTTTGATATTTTAAAATGTTATAACCTTTGAAAATATAATAATTTTTAAATTATTTTAAAAAGTGAATTTAATATTTAGTTATAATAATCATTATATTTATATTTCATATAAATTCAATATAAATAATTTTATTGATAAATATTCTAATAATGATTAAAAAAGAAATTAATAATCTATTATTAATAAGATAGATATCAATTAAAATATAATTACAAAACCTAAAATGATTTAGAAGGATAACAAAATATATTACTATATAATAAATTTTTGTTTTGAAATTTTTTCTTCTTTTTATAAGTTTATCAATATTTTTTGAATAAAAAAATTTATATAAATTATATTTGTCTAACACATAATTTATATTGTAATTAATATTTAATAAAAATAATCTAATAAATAATTAAAATGAATATTTTAAATTATAATGAAAAAAATAATATAGAGATTTATTATTTATTATTTAGTGTATACCAGTTTAAAAGGATTATCTATTTAGGGTTTTCGAGATTTCGGAGTTTTTAACTAAGTGTTTAGGCATTTAGTAGTTTATATGATTTATTTAAACAATGAAATAACAAAAATTTTTTTTTGATATTTTATTACATTTTCAAAGGTTATAACCTTTGAAAATGTAATAATTTTAAATTTTTTAAAAATGTGAATACACTATTTAGTAATAAGAATCATTATAATTATATATATTATAAACTAAATATAAATAATTTTATTGATATTTATGATATCAATTATCAAAAAATAAATTAATATGCTATTTTTAATATGATAGATATAAATTATAATATAATTGCAAAACCTAAAATGATTCAAAATCAAAGTAAAATTTATTACCAAATAATAATTTTTGTTTTTTAGTTTTTGCTTCTTTTTATAAGATTATATTTTTTTTGAAGAAAAATAAATTATTTAAATATATTTAAGGTTTACGAGTTTAAATTTTAAGTATTTAGGGGCTTTTCTATTTAGGAGTTTATAGATTTATGTGTTTAGGAATTTAGTGGTCTATAAGTTTTATTTAAACAATGATATAACAAAAAATTTATTTCTATTTTTTTATCTAATTTTTCAAGATTATAACCTTTGAAAATATAAAAATTTCTAAATTTTTTTCAAATGTAAATATAATATTTAGTTATAATAATCTTAATAAATATAAGTCATTTAAATTCAATATAAATAATCAGATTGCTGAATATTATAATAATGATCAATAAATAAATTAATAAACTATTATTAATATGATAGATATTATTTAAAATATATTTGCAAAATCTAAATTTATTCAAAATCAAAGTATATATTACTAAATAATACATTTTTTTTAATATTTTGCTTTTTTAATAAGTTTATATTTTTGTTATTAAAAATATATTATTTAAATTATATTTGTCCTCATCATAAATTATTTTGTAATTTATAATTCTATAAAAATAAACTGATAAATAAGTAAAATAAATATTTAAAATTATAATGAATACAAATAAAATTCAGATTTATTATTTATTAATTATTATTCAGGATAAACAAGTTTAATGGTTTAAGTATTTAGGTGTTTTGGGGTTTAGTCATTTAAGTGTTTATCCCTTAAGTGATTTTATCGAATTTTTGAAGGTTTTAACCTTTGAAAATATAATAATTTTTAATTTTTTTTTAAATGTGAATATAATATTTCGTTATAATAATCTTGATAAATATATATAATGTAAAATCAATATATATAATATTATTAATAGATATTATAATAATGATCAATAAATAAATTAATAAACTATTATAAATTAGAATGATATAAATTAAAATATAATTGGAAAATCTAAAATTATTCAAAATTAATTTAAAAAAAATTACTAAATAATAATATTTTGTTTTAAAAATTTTGCCTCTTTTTATGATCTTATATTTTTTTGATAAGAAAAAAATTATTTATATTATATCTGTCTCACTAATAATTTATTTTGTAATTAATATATCAGTTTTAAAAATAAACTGATTATTTATATTATTATTTATATTATATCAGTTTTAAAAATAAACTGATAAATAATTAAAATGAATATTTAAAATTATAATGGATACTAATAAAAATGAGATTTATTATTTATTATTTAAAGTATACTAATTTAAACACTTATGTATTTATGAACTTCGGGGTTTAGGAGTATAGTCATTAAGAATTTAGGTATTTTGTGGTTTATAGATTTTATTTAAAAAATCTAATAACAAAAAATATATTTTTTTTTTTTTCTTATTTTCAAATGTTATAACCTTTGAAAACTTAATAATTTTTAATTTTTTTTAAAATATGAAAATATTATTTTGTTATAATAATCTAAATAATTATATATTATGTAAATTCAATATAAATAATTTTTTTATAGATATTATGATGACCATAATAAAATAAATTAATAAACTTTTCTTAATAAGATAGATATTAAATAAAATTTATTTGCAAAACCTAAAATGATTCAAAATCAAAGTAAAATATATTAATAAGATAGATATTAAATAAAACTAATATTAATAATATAAAATATACAGGTTTAAAAGATTATATATTTAGGAGTTTTTTCGATTTAAGAATTTAGTGATTTAAGTGTTTAGGCATTAGTAGGTTATAGGTTTTATATAAAAAATAAAATAAGAAAAAAATTTTTGTTTTTGTTCTCATTTTTGAAGGATATAACCTTTGAAACTATAACAATTTTTAAATTTTTTAAATGTAAATACTATATTTAGTTATGATAATCTTAATAATTATATATCATGTAAATTCAATATAACAATTATATTGATATATATTATAATAATGATCATACAAAAGATTAATAAACAATTATTAATAAGATTAATATTGTTTAAAATATATTTACAAAACCTATAATGATTCAAAATCAAAGTGAAATAATTTACTAAATATTAATAATAATTTTTTAAATTTTTGTATCTATTTATAAGCTTATATATTTTTTGATGAAAAATAAATTATTTAAATTATATTTGTCTAACTATTAATTTATTTTTTAATTTATATTTCTATAAAAATTAACTAATAAATATTTAAAATGTATATATAAAATTCTAAAGAATACTAATAAAAATGAGATTTATTATTTATTATTTAGGGTATACCTATTTAATGGTTTAAGTTTATAGTGGTTTTGGGTTTAATGAGTTTATTGATTTATATGTTTACACATTTAGGTTTTATTTATTGATTTATAGGTTTTATTTATTGATTTATAGGTTTTATTTAATCAAAGTAATAACAAAAAATTTATTTTTATGAATTTTTGTGATTTTCAAAGGTTATAACCTTTGAAAATATAAAAATTTTTTAATAGTTCTAAAATATGAATACAATACTTAGTTTAATAATCTTAATAATTATATTTGATGTAAATTCAAAATAAAAAATTTATTAATATATATTATTTTGATGATCAAAAAATAAATAATAAACTATTATTAATAAGACAGATATTAATTAAAATATTTGCAGAAAACAAAATAATTCAAAATCAAAGTAAATTATATTACTAAGTAAAATTTTAAATTTTTGAAATTTTGTTTATTTTTATAAGCATATATTTTTTTTCATAAAAATTATTTATTTAAATTATATATGTCTCAATCATTATTTATTTTGTAATTAATATTTATATAAAAATAAACTAAAAAATAATTAATATGAATATTTAAAATTATAATGAATACAAATAAAAATGAGATTTATTTTTTTTTATTTAGTTATATAGGGTTAATGGTTTAAGTATTTAGAAGGTTTTGGGGTTTAGGAGTCTAGAGATTTAAATGTTTAGGCATTTAGTGATTTATAAGTTTTATTTAAATAAAAAAATTAATTTTGTGATTTTTTATCATTTTTGAGGGTTATAACCTTTGAAATATAATAATTTTTAAATTTGTTTCAAATGTAAATATAATATTTAGTTATAATATTCATAATAATTATCAGACATTTATATTCAATATAAGTAATTATATTGTTAGATATTATAAAATTGATCAAATAATAAATTAAAAACTATTCTTAAAAAGATTGATTGCAATTATAATATAATTGCAAAACCTATATATAATGATTCAAAATCAAAGTAAAATATATTACTAAATAATAATTTATTGTTTTTAAATTTTTACTTCTTTTTATAAGCTTATTTTTAATTTGATTAAAAGTAAATTATAAAATTATAGTTGTCTCTCTCATTATTCATTTTGTAATTAATATTTCTATAAAAAATAAACTAATAAATAATTAAAATGAATATTTAAAATAATAATGAATACAAAAATAAAATGAGATTTATGATTTATTATATGTGGTATCCCGGTTTAATGGTTTGATTATTTAGGAGTTTTGTCATTGAGGAATTTATCAATTTATGTTTTTAGGTATTTAGTGGTTTATAGTTTCTATTTATATAATAAAATAAAAAAATTTTTTTTTGATTTTTTCTGATTTTCCATGGTTATAACCTTTAAAAATAAAATAATTTTTAAAGTTTTTGAAATGTCAATACTATGTATAATTATATTAATCTTACTAATTATATATCATATAAATTCAATATAAACAATTTTAATAATAGATAGTATTATAATGATCAAAAATTAAATTAATAAACTATTAATAATATATAAATATTAATTAAAATATATTTACATAACACAAAATGATTCAAAATCAAATCAAAATATCTTACTAAAATAATATTTAATTTTAAATTTGTCCTTCTTTTTATAAGCTTATATTTTTTTTTTTAAAAATAAATCATTTAAATAATATTTGTCTCACTCGAAATTTATTTTGTAATTAATTTTTCTAAATAATCAAACTATAAATAATTAAAATGAATATTTAAAATTATAATAAATAGAAATAAAAATTAGATGTATTATCTATTAAGTAGTATATAGATGTTAAAATGTATTTAGGGGTTTCGGGGTTTATGGGCTTACTAATTTATGTAAGTCAGCATTTAATGGTCTATATGTTTTATTTAAAAAATAAATTAACTAAAAATTTATATTTATTATTTTTTCTCATTTTTTAAGATTATAACCTTTGAAAATAATAATTTTTAATTTTTTTTTCAAAAGTGAATACAATATTTATTTATAAAATCATAATAATTATATATCATATAAATTTAATATAAACAATTTTATTGATAGATATTCTAATAATTATCAAAAAATAAATTAAAAATATATATGAATAATATTGATATTACTTAAAATATAATATCAAAACCTAAAATGATTCAAAATCAAAGAAAATATATTACTAAATAATAATTTTTTGTTTTTAAATTTATATTCTTTTTATAAGCTTATCAATTTTTGATTAAAAATAATTTTTATAAATTATATTTTTAACATATAATTTATTTTAAAATTAATACATATATAAAAATAAAAAGCTAAATAATCAAAATAAATTTTTTAAATTATAATGAAAACAAATAAAAATGAAATTTATTAATTATTATTTAGGGTATACCGATTTAAAGGATTATCTATATAGGGTTATCGGGATTTTATAGTTTAGTGATTTAAATACTTAGGAATTTAGTGGTGTATAGATTTTATTTAAACAATAGAATAATGAAGAAAAAATATTTTTTTTTAATTTTTTAACTTTTTCCAAGGTTATAACCTTTGAAAATATAAGAATTTTAAATTTTTTTTTCAAAAGTGAATACAATATTTAGTTATAATAATCATTATATTTATATATCATATAAATTCAATATATATATTTTTATTGATAAATATTCTAATAATATGAAAAAATAACTTAATAATCTGTTATTAATAAGATAGATGTCAATTGAAATATAATTACAAAACCTAAAATGATTCAGAAGCAAAGCAAAATATATACTATATAATAATTTTTTGTTTTGAATTTTTTTTTATTTTAAAAAGTTTATCTATAATTTTTTGATGAAAAATAATTTACATAAATTATATTTGTGTAACTCATAAATTATTTTGTAATTAATATTTATATAAAAATAAACAAATAAATATTAAAATGAATATTTAAAATTATAATTAAAAATAATGAGATTTATTATTTATTATTTAGGGTATACCGGTCTAATTTAAATTAATCTGTCTTACTAATAATTTATTTTGTAATTAATATTTCTATAAAAATAAACTGAAAATTAATTAAATAAAATTTAAAATTATACTGAATAAAAATTAAAATGATATAATGATTATTATGACAAAATATTATATTTACTTTTGAAAAAAATTTTAAATGTATTATATTTTCAAAGGTTATAACCTTTTAAAATCTGAAAAAATAAAAAAATATTTTTTATTATTATTTCATTATTTAAATAAAACCTATACTCCACTAAATGCCTAAACACTTAATTGACTAAACTACAAAATCTCGATATCCCTATATTAATAATCCTTTAAACCGGTATACAATAAATAATAATTAATAAATCTCATTTTTATTTGTTTTCATTATAATTTTAAAAAATCATTTGATTGTTTAGTTTATATATATATATATATTAATTATAAAATAAATTATAGTTAAAAATATAATTTATAAAAAATATTTTTCATCAAAAAATAGAAAGCTTATAAAAATCATAAAAATTTAAAAAAATACTTATTATTTAGTGATATTTTTGTATTGCTTTTGAATCATTTTAGGTTTTATATTATTATAAGTAATATCAATCTTATTCATAATAAATTTTTATTTTATTTTTGATAATTATTAGAATATCTATCAATAAATTTTTATATTGAATTTATATGATATATAATTATTATGATTATTATAATATATTGTATTCACTTTTGAAAAGAAATAAAAATTATCATATATTCAAAGGTTATAACCTTAAAAAATGAGAAAAAATAATAAAAATAAATTTTTTGTTATTTCATTTTTAAAATAAAACCTATAGATCATTAAATGCTTAGTTACTTAATTAAATCTAAGCTCATAGACCCCGAACCCCTAATACAATAACCTTTTAACAGTTATATACTACTTAATAAATAATAAATCTCATTTTTATTTCTATTAATTACAATTTTAAATATTCATTTTAATTATTTATAGTTTAATTTTTTAAACAAATTAATTACAAAATAAATTTTGAGTTAGAAAAATATTTTTTATATTTATTTTTAATCAATAAAAATATAAGCTTATAAAAAGAATAAAATATTTTGAAATTAAATATTATTATTTAGTAATATATTTTGATTTGATTTTGAATCATTTGTGTTATGTAAATATATTTTAATTAATATATAGATTATTAATAAAGTTTATTAATTTAATTTTTGATCATTATTATACTTACTATCATTCAAATTGTTTATATTGAATTTATATGAAATATAATTAGTAAGATTAATATAATTATATATGGTATTCAAATTTTAAAAAATTTTAAAAATTATCTTATTTTTAAAGGTTAACCTTTGAAAATTAGAAAAAATCAAAAATAGAATTTTAAATTTTTATAATATAAATAAACTGATAAACCACTAAATGCCTAAAAACATAAATTACTAAACTCCTAAACGACAAAACTCCTAAATAATCAAACCATTAAACTGGTATACCTATATAATAAATCATAAATCTCATTTTAATTTGTATTCATTATAATTTTAAATATTCATTTTAATTATTTATTAATTTATTTTTTATATAAATATTAATCACAAAATAAATAATGAGCGAGACAAATTTAATTTTAATAATTTATTTTTAATCAAAAAATAATATAAGCTTATAAAAAGAAGTAAAAATTTAAAAACAAAAAATTATCATTTAGTAATATATTTTACTTAGATTTTGAATCATTATAGGTTTTGCATTTATATTTTAATTACTATCAATCTTATTAATAATAATTTATTAATTTATATTTTGATCATTATTATAATATCTATCAATAAAATTACTTATATGAATTTAAATGTCTTATAATTATTAAGATTATTATAACTGAATATTATATTTACATTTGAAAAAAATTTAAAATTATTATATTTTCAGAGTTTATAACCTTCAAAAATGATAAAAAATCACAAAAATAAATTTTTTATTATTTTATGATTTAAATAAAATTTTTAAACCAACTAAATGCCAAATCATTTAAATATCTAGAATACTTAACCCCAAAACCCCCTAAATACTTAAACCATTAAACCTATATAACCTAAATAATAAATAATAAATATCATTTTTATTTCTATTCATTATAATTTTAAATATTCATTTTAATTATTTTTAGTTTATTTTATGTAAATATTAATTACAAAATAAATAATGAGTGAGACATATAATTTAAATATATTATTTTTTATGAAAAAAATAAGCTTATAGAAATAAACAAAATTTCAAAAAAATAAAATTTTATTTAGTAATATAATTTACTTGATTTTGAATTATTTTGGGTTTGCAAATATATTTTAATTAATATTATCTTATTAATAATAGTTTATTAATTTATTTTTCGATCATTATAATAATATTATTAATAAAATTTTTATATTAAATTTAGATCATATATGATTATTAAGATTAATATAACTAAGTATAGCATTCATATTTTAGAAAGATTAAGATTAATATTATTAAAAAATTTGACATGACCTAT